>MJUU01023269.1:66508-82492 GCA_002080025.1 Modiolus philippinarum
CCATAGGGTCCAATGTTAAAACTATGTTCCCCGCTGGCGGCCATCTTGGATTAGGTACGGACATGCCGGATACAATTTTTAAAGGGGACCACCCAAGGACTATTGTGACCAAGTTTGGATCCAATTGGCCCAGTGATTTCAGAGGAGAAGATCTTTGAATGAAAAGTTTACGCCGGACAGACCGACGCCGGACGCCAAGTGATGGCAAAAGCTCACCCTGGCATAGCCAGGTGAGCTAAAAATCACAAACTTGAAAGAGCATACCCTGGTGATGATTCAGGCCAAGTTTGGTTAGTATAGGCCCAGCAGTTTCAGAGGAGAAGATCTTTGAATAAAAGTTAACGAACGGACGGACGACAGATGCCGAGTGATGGCAAAAGCTCACATGGCCTTTGGCCAGGTGAGCTAAAAAGTTTGATGGACGTACATCAGAAGGACGCCAACGAATGCCAAGTGATGGCTATAGCTCACATGGCCTTTTAGGCCAGGTGAACTGAAGAGAGAACATATTGTTTCATGTTCCTTGATTAGCTATATGTCCCATACATTTTAGCTCTATCCTTAGCTTATTTTGAATTTTCATCTGGATCCAATGGTTATTTGTTCATTTCAATTTTTACAAATATTTCAGTTTTAGCTATAATAAACTAGAGGCTCAGAGAATGAGCCTGCATTGCTCACCTAACAAAATGCTGAAGAGCAGAGTTTTAGATGTTCTGCATGGTGGCCATTTTTTTTGTCTGATTGAAGTGAAATGAGCAATATTTGTAAAAGACCTTCCATACATTATTCCTGTAAAGTTTGGTTGAATTAGCTTCATTGGTTTTCAAGGAGTTGATGAAAAAGATGTTTTTCCCAAAGGGTCCAATGTTTATAATAAGTTCCACGCTGGTGGCCATGTTTTTGTCAGATAGGAAAGAAATGAGCAATCTTTGTAAAGGACTTTCTATACATCGTTCCTGTAAAGTATGGTTGAATTTGCTTCAGTGGTTTCAGAGGTGTTAATTAAAATGATGTTTTTCCCATAGAGTCCAATGTTCAATTTAAGTTCCACGCTGGCAGTCATGTCCTTTGACGGATCAAAACCAAATGAGCAATCTTTATTAAGGACCTTCAATACATCATTCCTGTATATTTTAGTTAATTTTCTTCTGTGTTTTAAGAGAAGTTGATGAAAATGATGTTTTTTTCCATAGGTCCAATGTTTAATATTTGTTCTGCACTAGCAGCAATGTATTTTGTCGGATTGGAATGAAATAAGCAATCTTTGTTAAGGACCTTCCATACATCATTCCTGTATAGTTAAGATGACAATGCTTAAGTGGTTTAAGAGGAGTTGATGAAAATGATGTTTTTCCAATAGGGTTAAATGTTAAATATGAATGAGTTCAGCACTGGTGGCCATGTTTTTTGCGGGATCTGAACAAAATGAGCAATCTTTGTAAACAACCTTCCATACATGATTCCTGTAAAGTTTGTTTGAATTTGCCTCAGTGGTTTGAGAGGAGTTGATGAAAATGATGTTTTCCTATAGGAACCAATGCTAAACCTAAGTTTCATGCTTGCAGCCATGTTTTTTGTTGGATCAGAACAAAATGAGCAATATTTATAAAGATGAGGTACTCATCTAACTTAAACAACAATCAACAGAACATAATTTTGTATCAGTAAAAATAAAAAGATATTAGAGGCAGACATATGTGAAAAGGGCTAAAATAGAAATACAACACTCCAGAATTATATTTTTTATTGCAATCTTTTGTTGCAGTTTAACATTGAATTTAAGGATGAAGTAAATTTACTAACAACTAAATATTAAAACATATTTGCATTTGTTCTTTATAAATTTTAAATTTACCGGTAACATTATGGCTTAAAAATGTTGATTTCAATCTATTAAAAATAAGTTGTAACAGAAAAAAAAATAGCTGTAAAAATTTCATGCAATATCTTTATCAATTTTTGTTGTTGTTAAATCCTTATCATGCATTAGAGAGTGCAGAATTTTTTTGTACTGGTAAACTTTTCTGCTATACAAAATNGTGAAAAGTTTAACGGACGGACGACGGACGACGGACGGACGACGGACGGACGACGGACGACGGACGACGGACGCCAAGTGATGGCAATAGCTCACACTGACCCTTTGGGTCAGGTGAGCTAAAAAATAGCTGTAAAAATTTCATGCAATATCTTTATCAATTTTTGTTGTTGTTAAATCCTTATCATGCATTAGAGAGTGCAGAATTTTTTTGTACTGGTAAACTTTTCTGCTATACAAAATGGTTGGTTTGATTGTACAACAAATGCTTTTCATGATAGAAAATCCAAAAATGAAAATATAAAACAAAATCAACAAAAGAGAAAAACAAAATGCATAGTGCACTTCTGTAATATATACTGAAGTATTTTTGAATGTGTGGTTTAAAAGTACCCAGAAGCTGAGGGATATAGATGCTATAATTTTGAAGCCATACAGACTGTCAGACAGAGAAACACATAGATCAAGTAAAGTATCTCAAGGTCTTGACCCTGCACAAAGTGCAGCCAACACAATATGCTATGATGTTCCATGACATTTTTAGTGGGAGGTACCTATAGGTCATGTATAAAATTTAGTATCTGTTTCATTAATCAAATATTATAAAAACTTTGATTAATGCATGTCAATTTAACAATGCTTTATCTTAGTTGACTTAATCAAATACAAATATAATCTTTGGTATTCATATTTGAATAAACATAGAAAGCAGCCACAGCTTGCTAAGCTCACCTCGTTGTACAGCATTGTCACAAATTAAATATGTTGGTAAACAAGAATAGACTATCGTTATATTGCTAACAGATTCATTCATGCGAAAAATGAATAACATGGACTGCATTCAAAGCATTGATTTCAGCTGTCATTCTACCTAACCAAGTCAATCATGCGTAAAATGTAGGTCAGACAGCATCTGAAGCATGCATTGCAGTTGTCATCCCAAAATGCATCATGTTTACCAATATGGTTGATGTGGGGCATGTCAGTAAGTGGGAATGGACTTAAACCATTTTACCTAACCAAGTTGCTCATGCATATAATGAAGGTCAGAGACAGCATCCAAATCATGCATTGCAGTTGTCATCCAAAAATGCATCAAACATACCAATATGGTTGACATGGGGCATGTCAGTAAGCAGGAATGAACTTTATTCATCTTCCTAACCAAGTCGCTCAGGCGTAAAATGTAGGTCACAGACAGCATCCTAAGCATGCATTGCAGTTGTCATCCCAAAATGCATTATACACACCAATATAGTTGATGTGGGGCATGTCAGTAAGCAAGAATGGACTCTAACCATTCTACCTAACCAAGTAGCTCATGTGTTAAATGTAGGTCACAGACAGCATCCAAAGCATGCATTGCAGTTATCATCCCAAAATGCATATCATACATACCAATATGGTTGATATGGGGCATGTCAGTAAGCAAGAATGAACTTTAACCATTCTACCTAACCAAGTCATTCATGCGTAAAATGTAGGTCACAGAAAGCATCTGAAGCATGTATTGCAGTTGTCATCCCAAAATTCATCATACATACCAATATGGTTGACATGGGGCATGTCAGTAAACAGAAATGGACTTTAAACATTCTACCTAACCAAGTTGTGCATGCGTAAAATGTCAGTCACAGACAGCATCCTAAGCATGCACTTTGAGTTGTTATTACTCCCCTTTGGGTCGTTGTCTCTTTGACACATTCCCCGTTTCCTTTCTTTTTTTTTCTATAGCAGTTGTCATTACAAATTGCATCATACATACCAATATGGTTAATGTGGGGCATGTCAGTAAGCGGGAATGGACTTTTAGCCATTCTATCTAACCAAGTCACTCATGCATAAAATGTAGGTCACAGACATCGAAGCACGCATTGCAGTTGTCATCCCAAAATTCATCATACATACAATATGGTTGACATGGGGCATGTCAGGTAGCGGGAATGGTCTTTAATCATTCTTCCTAACCAGACGCAGACGCGGAAGTGGAATCGGACGTTGGGAGTATCACATAAGCCCCCTATACATTGTGAGGTGAGTTAAAAAAAATGTTTTTTATTTGCAACATAAAAAATCTAAAACTTTCATTTATAAAAGATGTTTCATTTTCAAATAATTTTAACTTATTTTAATTTTTGGGGGCGTTAAAAACCATAGAAATAACAAAAGCATCAAAATACAAAAATCTGATTCAAGATTGCAACAAGACATCTGTATGAATTTAATCAATTCTTGAAGTTCTTTACAAGCAGAATCTAGAACTTTTATCATGATGTATTTATTGTCTTCTACAGAAAATGCAACATAAAGTAACATAATTCTAACTTACAGAGGGATAGAGATGTTTGTATGACTTGTATAAAAACAATAACTATAAAAATAAACATTGAATCAGCACTATATTAAATTGCTTAACTGGTTTGGACTAAAACTGTTTAAACTACTAATGTCTATGCTAAAAGATTCAAACCACTACACAAAAGCTATATTAACTACTCTTGAAAAACTACTTTAATTACTAAACTAAAACTATCTAAACTACTACAACTATTTGAACTACTACAATAAAATTATTTAAAACTATACACTAAAACAGTTTTGAATCATAACCAAAAATTACAGGTGTTCTTGGAACACATACACCACTTGCACTTTGGTTTGGTAAATCTTTGATGTCGGTAATATCAAAAGTTCAAGGTGCACAAATAAGTCATGAGAGCAAGATATCCAAATATTTTGGTTACAATTTGGCATATAGCCAAAAAGAAAATGTAGATTTAGAAATGGACTAGTTTTAGTTTGGTGAAACTCTTCTTTCTGTATAATCAACAGGGGAACAATTATACATCTGAAAATTGGTTGGAAACAAACTTAGTTATGGAAAAGTTGAAGATTTCCGAATCTACAGGCCACATAGAATGGCAACAATGCAAGGACTGATTGTAATCCCTTTATATTGCCTCTGCTTACAGCAGTCATTATGACAGGGATGATTTTACTGACCTAAATGGCCAACAAGAAGTCAACTACTGCCATTGAATATCAGAATCGTAATGGACAAAAAAAGACCGTCAATAGCCAATCTGCTAAAAACCTACAAAACTCTTCCCCGTTTTAGGTGAGCAATTAAATTACATACTGATATATTGCACTCAAAAGTCAATTATATTCCATTGGATAATATATTTCTGAGTAAAATCTATTACATTCAACTATATAAGCTACATACTTCCCAAATGGATTATGCTGCTTTCAAACCATGTACATGACTCTCAAAATTACACTAAGAGATTTACTTCAAGTACCATACAACACTTTCATCAACTAACAAACTATTTTCATATCTACTGAAGTGACTGTTATCAAAATGTGAATTGAATGGTACAGATGAAGGTAATATCAATGAATTTTTCAGCTCAAAGTACTAACTTGTACCCACAGGTCTTACATTTACTATTAGTCTAAACTATTACCATGCTACAGTATAAAGACCCATATCTCAACTACTACAATGACCATGATCTTCACTAAATAAGGCCAAGAAAAGTTATATCTATGTTTGGCATCAGCCAGTGCATTGAAAATGTACGATTTAATAACAAAACAAACAAGGGATCTTTTTTCATTTTTATTCCGACATTGTTTTTGTAGTCTGAGTGTTGATTATGGAGAAAACAAATACACGCTACTATATTTAAAACTAAAATTCTGAAAATTGACTTAAAATGGAATCAGTCACATCAAAATTGGTTATTTTGCAAAAAAAATTCTTTTCTCTTGTTTCTTAGCCTTATACCCGTCTACATTTCAACAAGAGGAAAGCTGTCAATGTGACAGCAAACCAGGTTTTCTTTTACATGGACAGTATATCTTACACATGGGTTGACCCTGAATATCTGAAATGTACTTATAATTTTCATTAATTTTCAATGTTAAACCTTCCACCAAAGTAGCCTATTTCTGAAAGTTCAGCAACTTGGATTTTAATCAAAAAAGAAAATAAAAATACTGTGCACACCTCTTATAAAGGTACAAATGATCTGCATTATAAAAACTTCCTGTCTCAAATACTGTAGGAGATTTGCTCTGGACAAACGGGGTACCCTATTGTTAAAAATTTGTGTAAAAAAACTAAGTTCAACAACTGTTATTTTTGACATAAACTGTCAAAAATCAAAATCAAAGTACCATGCACATCTTTGATATATGTACAACTGATCTACAAAATAAAACTTCCTGTCTCAAATACTGCAAGAGATTTGCTCCAGACAAAGGGGTACCATATTTTTAAAATTTGACGAAAAAATGACTAAGTTCAACAACTAATATTTTTGACATAAATTATCAAAAATCGAAATGAAAGTACCATGCACACCTTTGATATATGTACAATTGATCTGCAAAATAAAAACTTCCTGTCTCAAATATTATAGGAGATTTGCTCTGGACAAAGGGGGGTACCCTATTTTTAAAATTTGACGAAAAAAATGACTAAGTTGAACACCTGATATTTTTGACATAAATTATCAAAAATCAAAATGAAAGTACCATGCACACCTTTTATATAGGTACAACTGATCTGCAAAATNACATAAATTATCAAAAATCAAAATCAAAGTACCATGCACACCTTTGATATATGTACAATTGATCTGCAAAATAAAAACTTCCTGTCTCAAATACTGTAGGAGATTTGCTCCGGACAAATGATGTACCTATTCGGCAGCCGCCCGCCCGCCCGCCATTTTCACCATTTTAATAACCAGATTTTTCCCGACGGAAAACCCGGTTAAAAATTAATTTGAGGCAAAACACACAATCATTTGCTTTCTAATGAAAATTATAATGTTATTTACTAAATGACTTGCAGAAAGCACTAGAAATCAGAGATGTTAAAAAACCAGAGGCTCCCTGGAGCCTTTATCGCTCACCTGGCTTTCAGTTGCCACAATCAAGCTAACATGTAAGTTATACAGTTTACATTCCCTAAAACTTTGGTAGTTCCATCTGTATTTTATTGAAATTGGACAATGTTGAATTTCCCGCCTTTTTTGGCAGCCATTTTGAAAATGGGGGTCAACAAATAATTTCTATCATCAGTTTTGAAGTTGCGACATCAATACCGTTTTGGAAACCAAATTTCATTGAAATCGGACAATGTTGAATTTTCCCGCCTTTTTTGGCGGCCGTTTTGAAAATGGGGGTCAACAAATAATTTTTATCATCAGTTTTGAAGTTGCGACATCAATACCTTTTTGGAAACCAAATTTCATTGAAATCGGACCATGTTGAATTTTCCCGCCTTTTTTGGTGGCCATTTTGAAAATGGCAGTCAACGAACACTTTTCACCACCGGTTTAGAAGTCACTACATCAATATCTATTTGGAAACCAAATTTCATTGAAATCGAACAATGTTGAATATTTCCGCCTTTTTTTGGCAGCCATTTTGAAAATGGCGGTCAACAAACAATTCTAAACACTAGTTTTGAAATCACAACAGCATGGAAAATATTTTAGCAATTACACTTACCCTTCATCTTCAAAAGTTTTGGAAATAAAGACCAAAAATATGAAATTTTTGAAAATTCCCTGAAAAAAGGGCAATAACTCCTACAAGGGGTTTTGAATTTCTTCAAAATTTAAGGGTTTGTAGATCTTGATATGCTGAACCTTTTTGCAGTTACACTTGACCTCTGTTACACTTTTTGAAATAAAAAATAAGAAATGCAAAAATTTTGAAAATTTTATGAAAAAAGGGCAATAACTCCAAGACGGGTTTTCTGATTTTCATCAAAATTGCAGGGCAGGTAGATCTTACTATGCTGATCACTTTTACATGTGTCAGATTTTTGATATCTGTAACGGTTTTCGAGTTATTTGCCAAAAACTGCAATTTACCCCTATGTTCTATTTTTAGCCATGGCAGCCATGTTCTTTGACCAGCCGACTAATTGAACACAATTTTGAGAAGCCATAGGTGATGATTCAGAAGAAGTTTGGTTACATTTGGCCCTGCGGTTTCAGAGGAGAAGATTTTTGAAATTGTTGACAGACGGACGACAGATGCATAGTGATGGCAAAAGCTGACATGGCCTTTTAGGCCAGGCTAGCAAATAAAAAAGACCAATCATTGGACTTAAATGCTTCTTATGTTGCAATACTGATACTAACTATAGTATCATAGAAAGAAATCTCTTAAGAGAAAGTGTTCATTTTTAAATTTGGGTCCTATTTTTTTCTAATTGATAGGACTCAAACTGATGGCAACACTCAGAGTAAAAGAAATGAAAATACTGCTTACTTGCCTTAATTTACAAACTGTAGAAACAAATAGCAAATGCATTACATGGAGTAGCTTATCAATAACCTGCTGATTGACAAAAATAATATCTACAAAGGGAAATAATAGCACTAATAAAGTCTATGGATATTTGTCATCTTTAAAAATTTTAAATTAATATCCATCTGTCATGCCATTGCTTTATTCTTTACTTTATTTTTAATATGTATGTTAGAAAATTTCTGGATATTATTGTCAAACTAATTTTCCTAGATTTCTAATTTTAGATTTTGGCAACAAACACAAATGCCTACATTTCTATTTTACTTGTCCAAATTCTACAGAAAACAGGTTTCTGAAAATTCTTCATTTATCATGCTGCATAACTTCTTTTTCGTAGGACAACGTCTTGTGATTTCATTGACTACATCACGAATAAAATTTGTCTTGCCATTGTATGCGTAGATTTCACAATTATTCCAAGCGTCCCTCAATTTCTGAATAAATGATGGGTAGTAATTGTTGTTCAATTTTTCCACTTCCTTGTTGAAGGTTTTACTATAACATTCAACCAAACTGTAGCCCAAGATGTTTTTCCTTTCCCTCTTTCCAATTTCAGACTGGTCAAGTACAGATATGAAATCCAACATCAAGCTAAGATTTGTCACTAGAACCTTCTTTAACAGATTCAAAATTTCTGTGAACTGTGAGGATGTTAAAATGTCCTCAGTCAAAGATGATATAATCAGCTGAAAGAAATGGCTGAAGTAATTTTTCTCTTTGTTGGAAGGTTCATAACTCATGAAAAAGTCTGGATGTGTGTCTGGTAATATTCTTAAATGCCTGATACATGCTTCCAATGCCATGATTAAACATCTCCGGCTCATCCGACACGACCAAATCTTGGTTGCCGTGGTTTTCTGGACAAATTTTGTGATCTTCATTAAACAAACATGTGTATATTTAGTTTGATTGGCCTCAATTTTATCAACAACTCCTTCCAATTCGAATTTGTATTTGTAGAAAATTTTAATCAACGAACAGCAGTCTTTATCATGTTCACAATCTTCAGCCAAATAATATTTGACGAGAGTCTGTGTTATACCAAGAGGGCAACTCCCAATTTCATTTGCCAGTTTGACCTTACCTATTACAAGCTTTTTGTCAGTCTGAATAGTGAAGAAGGCACAGACTTGAGACCAGCATCTTAATATTTGTGTCGTAAATATAGAAGGCATTAATAAAGCCATCCTTTCAAAGGTTTCAATCATATCTTTTATCCTACTGGTATCTGTCAGAGAGACCCACCTTTTTCCAATAACTTTCTGCAATAGGATGTCCAGTATAATTTTTCCATGTTCTACTTTCAAGTCATTCACTTTCATGAAGTAATCCATTGCTTCTACCACAAATTGTTTATCCTGTACATTCCTCAAATGTTGAAGAAACTGAAAATATAAAACAATGCAAGGTCATATACTTCAAACATATATCTTAAAAGCACATAACATAAAAATGTAGATCTACTCATTATTTCACACTAAGAAAACACTCATTCAAAGATATGAAGTACATGTAATTCTAAACCAGTACTACAACAGAATTTTAATATTTAACAGCTGAAAAAGTTTTCAATATGCCACAGTTCACATTTTTTTCCATGTAATTCAAATGACAAATGTAAAATCTATTGTGACAGCTATCTTAAATTTCTAATTGCCAGGCCCATCATATACTGCATAATTATATTTCCAAGGGTATTCATTTTTGCACTATTTGTGTATTCAAGTGAATATTTCAAATTAATACTGAATATAAATGACCATAATGACTCCGGCTAAAAATCAATGAAAATAAAACCCAATGAATAAATCTAAGACTATAAACCATGAAAATTTTTAATCACAAATATAAGGCACTATACAGAACAAAACAAGAGCTGTGCCGAATGGCAACCAAGTATACCCCCACTCACTGAACCCTGGACCAAAAAAATTCATGTTTACACTACATTTTGTAATTAAGTCCACATTTCGTCAAACAAGTACACATCTGACAGGAGTCAAAATAGGAAGTTCCTTACAATTAACTATATAGAGGCTGCATACCAATTTTGAAATCAATTCCTCTTGTAGAAGCTGAGAAAAATGTGACGAAAAATTCATTTTTTCACTACATTTCATAACAAAGTTCACATTTCGTCAGAGAGGAAGTACACATCTGAAAGGACTCAAAATATGACGTTCCTTACAACTAACTATATAGAGGCTGCATACCAATTTTGAAATCAATCCCCCTTGTAGAAGCCAAGAAAAATGCGACGAAAAATTCATGTTTTCACTACATTCTCTAAGTCCACATTTCGTCAAACAGGAAGTACACATCCGACAGGACTCAAAATTGGACGTTCTTTACAACTAACCATATAGAGGCTGCATACCAATTTTGAAATCAATCACTCTTGTAGAAGCTGAGAAAAATGCGACGAAAAATTCATGTTTTCACTACATTTTGTAACCAAGTCCACATTTCGTCAAACAGGAAGTACACATCTGACAGGACTCAAAATAGGACGTTCCTTACAACTAACCACATAGAGGCTGCATACCAATTTTGAAATCAATTCCTCTTGTAGAAGCTGAGAAAAATGCGACGAAATTTTTTTTCGGACGAACAGGCGGACGGACAGACAAGGTGAATCCAGTATACCCCCTCTCTAGCGAGTGGGGGTATAACATGGTGAAAGTTAAAATTTGTGGCCTCGTCCGTCCTTCTGTCACACATCCTTGCGACGCGAACTCCTCCTACATTTTTGGATTTAGGGTTTTAATTTTGTTATAGAACTGTTGCATATATGCTGCAGATGCGCAATAAGCTTTCGGATTTTTGATATTGGTCTTGGTGCAAACAAGAGGCCCCAAGACGGCCATTTTGACACATGTGGCATGCGACGCGAACTCCTCCTACATTTTTGGATTTAGGGTTTTAATTTTGTTGTAGAATTGATGCATATGGTCTGTAGATGCACAATAAGCTTTCGGATTTTTTATATTTATCTTAATGCAAACAAGAGGCCCCAAGATGTCGTTTTGACAAAGACCACAAAATGTGGATTGTGACACATATGGCATGCGACACAAACTCATCCTAGATTTTTGGATTAATGGATTTAATTTTGTTGCAGAATTGTTGCATATAGTCTGTAGATGCGCAATAAGCTTTCAGAATTTTGATTCCGGTTCCAACTTTGGTAAATTCCCTGAAAATGTCAAAGACTGATATTTTTGGACATTTTGGCATATAATCTTATATTTTGGCAAGTATTTGGGAAAAAATTAAAATTCTGAAATCTCAGAATTCGAAACATGATTCCAATTTTGGAAGTCTCAAAGACCACTTATTTTTGGGAATTCTACCTAGCAACCATACTTTTAGCATTTGTCGTGATAAGGTTAATCATTTTCACCATTTGGATTTCAAAAATATCTGATTCCAATTTTGGTAAATTTTCTGAAAGTGTCAAAGGCCACTTATTTTTTGGAATTCTTCCTAGCGACAATACTGTTAGGATTTGTTTTACATTAGGGCAATTATTTTCACCAATTGAATTTCAAAAATATTGGATTCCAATTTTGGTTAATTGCCTGAAAGTGTCAAAGACCACTTATTTTTTGGAACTCTACCTAGCAACAATACTGTTAGGATTTGTTTCAATTAGGGCAATCATTTTCACCAATTGAATTTAAAAAAAAATTGATTCCAATTTCGGTAAATTTCCTGAAAGTGTCAAAGACCACTTATTTTTTGGAATTCTACCTAGCAACCAAACTGTTTGGATTTGTTTCCATTATGGCAATCATTTTTACCAATTGAATTTCAAAAATTCTTGATTCCAATTTTGGTAAATTTCCTGAAAGTCTCAAAGACTACTTATTTTTTTGAATTCTGCCTAACAACCATATATTCTTTAATTCCTTATGGTAAAAATAGTGACTGTCTATAGTAAAAAATGTTGAGAAAAATTATACCCAGGGTCTATAGCTGTTTTCTGTGTCAAACAGGGGGTGCGGGGATCACTGTCGTTTCCGACAGTCATTACTCCAGTTTGAAATTTGTAATTGATTTATCAGATATGCATAAATGTTTGATTATTATTCTTATTTGCAGCATTGATTGCAAGAAAGTATGTGGTACACTTCAATCATTGTTACTTTGGTGGTGGTGGTGAGGGGTTTAAACGTACCATAAAAAGGCATGTATTATTTGTATATTTTTACCCTAGAAAGGATTTGGGGGTTTGGGGTGCAGATTATACACCCCTATATGACTTGAGGACCCTGAAGATCGATTGTTAGTCCCTGTTCAAACCAAACAGACCGTTCCTAACATTGTGGATCTAATTAAATATGTTGTTTTGAATTGCAAAGGGTTTAGTTGTAAAAAGAATGGAATGGGTCTTTTCTTATTTCTGGGTTAATGTGAGTTTTATTTTATTTTAAACCAGAGGCTCACACGAGTCTGTATTGCTAACCTGACTACTTGTTTTAAACACATGGAATGCTATCCAAGATAGCAACTGTTTTTCCATTAGGTGCAACATAAAAAGTAGTCTACCATCTATAATAGAGGTACTGCTGAATGCAGGAGGGCCCCGCAATAGGCAGTCACTTCCTTTGTACCAAATTATCAACATTTGTTTATGAAAATATTTTAAAAATAAAACCTGAAAATAGCTTACATGATACAAGTCATCATCATGAAGCTTTAGACCAAATATCAAATCATTCCTAGTTGTAGAGGCCAAGAAAACTTTTGACAAAAATTTTCATCCATAGAGTGGTACAATAAAAAGTTAAAGTATCGGCAAACAGGAAGTAGTGGCATGGCAAACCTGAAAATAGTTACCACAATACAACTCATCAACATGAAGCTTTAGACCAAATATCAAATTATTCCCAGTTGTAGAAGCCAAGAAAACTTTGACGAAAATTTTCGTCCATAGTGTGGTATAATAAAAAGTTAAAAGTATCGACAAACAGGAAGTAGTGGCATGGCAAACCTTAAAATACCTTACACCTTACAACTCATCATCATGAAGCTTTAGACTAAATATCATATCATTCCCAGTTGTAGAAGCCCAGAAATCTTTGACAAAAAATTTTCATCCATAGAGTGATATAATAAAAAGTTAAAGTATCGGCAAATAGGAAGTAGTGGCACGGCAAACCTGAAAATTGCTTACACCGTACAACTCATCATCATAAAGCTTCAGACCAAATATGAAATCATTCCCACATGTAGAAGCCCAGAAAACTTTGACGAAAAATTTTAATCCATGGAGTGGTATAATAAAAAGTTAAGTATCGACAAACAGGAAGTAGTGGCATGGCAATCCTGAAAATTACTTACGTGGTACAACTCATTATCATAAAGCTTCAGACCAAATATGAAATCACTCCTGTAAAAGCCCAGAAAACTGCGACCAAAAAAAATTTGATGGACAGGCGGACGGACGAACGGATGAACAGATGAAGTGAAAACTATAGGGCACCTGCATCTCGATGCGGGCCTTAATAAAAAGTTAAAGTATCAGCAAAAAGGAAGTAGTACCACGGCAAAGCTGAACATTGCTTACGTGGTACAACTCATCATCATATATGAAATCATTCCCACATGTAGAAGCCCAGAAAACTTTGACGAAAAATTTTCATCCATAGAGAGGTATAATAAAGTTAAAGTATTGGCAAACAGGAAGTAGTGGCACGACAAACCTGAAAATTACTTACACGCTACAACTCATCATCATAAAGCTTCAGACCAAATATGAAATCATTCCCACATGTAGAAGTCCAGAAAACTTTGACGAAAAATTTTGAGTGGTATAATAACCAGAGGCTCCCAGGAGCCTGTATCGCTCACCTGGCTTCAGTTGCCACAATCAAGGTAACATTGTAAGTTATACAGTTGATCTTCAGTTTCTCAAACTTTCGTAGCTCAAACACCTCTAATATCTTAGTCTGATCATGTTTTACTATATTTCTTTGTTGGGCTTTTTTGACAAAAACGTTCTTGCTAAGGACCACTTTCGACACCAGTTTTGAAGTCAAGATGTCATTTTAAAAATGGCAGTCAACAAACAATTTTCAACATTGGTTTTGAAGTATCAACATCAATATCTACTTGGAAATCAAATTTCATTGAAATCGGACAATGTTGAATTTTCCCGCCTTTTTTGGCGTCAATTTTAACAAGAGTTGTCAGAAGACAACATAGCTCGCCAGGGATTCCAGTAACCTCAATGCACAATAAATTCGAAAGTTATAAAATAAAATTACATATCAAATATAAACACCCCAACATTAAACAACTTAATTCTAGAAGCAAAGTTAAAAGTTTTTAAAAAATTGCCCTCAGGGCAAGGTCAAGATCAAAATGTCTACAAATTTGGTATCACAAGAAAGCTCTCTCAATAAACAAGTTACATACAAAATATAAACACCCTACCACTAAAGGCCGACCTTCTAGAGGAAAGGTTTAATTTTTTTTTCAAATTGCCCTCAGGGCAAGGTCAAGGTCAAAATGTCTACAAATATGGTACCACAAGAAAGCTCTCATCATAAGGAAGTTACATACCAAATATGAACACCCTACCACTAAAAGCCTACCTTCTAGAAGCAAGGTTAAAAGTTTTTTTAAAAATTGCCCTTAGGGCATGGTCAAGGTCAAAATGTCTACACATAGGGTACCATTACAAAGGTCTCATCATAAGGAAGTTACATACCCAATATGAACACCCTACCATTAAAAGCCAACCTTCTAGAGGCAAGGTTAAAGTTTTTTAAAAAATTGCCCTAAGGGCAAGGTCAAGGTCAAAATGTCTACAAGTATGGTACCAAAAGAAAGCTCTCATCACAAGGATGTCATATACCAAATATCAACATCGTAGTTCTTCAGGTCTCCATTCCACAGGCCAGGTTAAAGTTTTGCTGACGACGCCGGGGCGATGACAATAACTCTCCGGACATTCGTCCCCGTGAGCTAAAAAAATCGCAGTCAATGAACAATTTTTAACATCAGTTTTGAAGTTACGACATCAAGACCAATTTGGAAACCAAATGTCATTGAAATCCGACAATGTTGAATTTTCCAGTCTATTTTGGCGGCCATTTTGAAAATGGCGGTCAACGAACAATTTTCAACACCAGTTTGAAGTCACAACATCAATATCTATTTGGAAACCAAATTTCATTGAAATCAGAAAATGTTGAATTTTCCCGCCTTTTTGGGGGCCATTTTGAAAATTGCAGTCAACAAACAATTATCAATACTTGTTTTGAAGTCGCAACATCAATATCTATTTGGAAACCAAATTTCATTGAAATCCGACAATGTTGAATTTTCCCACTTTTTTTGGCGTCCATTTTGAAAATGGCGGTCAACAAACAATTTTCAACACCGGTTTGCAGTCGCAACATCAATATCTATTTGGAAACCAAATTTCATTGAAATCGGACAATGTTGAATTTTCCCGCCTTTTTAGGCGGCCATTTTGAAAATGGCGGTCAAGGAACAATTTTCAACATCAGTTTTGAAGTCGCCACAGCATGGCAAACATTTCATCAATTTACACTTAGGGACCGACCATTTAACCTGAAGGGGGG
>MJUU01023271.1:0-20526 GCA_002080025.1 Modiolus philippinarum
TTTACTTATGAGATGCTTAAACCGCAAGCAACGTAAAAAATGTGAGGTAACTAAGACCTCATTAAAAATCTAGCCCGTTTTACCCGTCTCAACTGTAGTAAATAACAAATCTTACATGTTTGTTTATTCTCGTTAGTCCCGTAGATAGTAGTTGATATGGGAAAAAGCCGCAGGTTTTCAAAAAACGTTTTTTGAAAACCTGCGGCTTTTTCCCATATCAACTACTCTTGCCTTTTGTTTTGAAAAGCTTTTCATATAGCAAATGACACAATCTTAAAAAATCGATGAAAGAATTTTTGATATACAAGACGTCAAATGTTTTGCAGGAGACGTTTTCTTCATTTCCACACCTGCTTATATGTCTTAAAATATATAAAAATTCGAATTTATAAAATTTTTGTAAATTGTCTATTTTATGAATTTTAAAGTGACCTATGATCAAGAAAATATTATCCATATGCAAAAATACTGGACCTTGTTTGAATGGATAAAATCCAAAGATATAAAATGCTTCTGAAAAATGAACTCCTATCCCTTTAAACTTGTTTTGAAATATTATTAATTTACACTGTTTCCAGTTTATTACATCGAGATGATTAAATTTTCCAATTTTTAATTTCGAGGTCGAGAACTTTAAAATGTGAAAATTTAAGAATCGAGATGTTAGAAATTATCGTAATAAACCGGAAAACAATGTGAGAGATTGTTTCCCTAATTTCTACTCAATTTATTTGAAGTAAAGCGATCTCCGTAGTCTCCAGTCTCAAGTATGCCGCCATTTTGTTGCTATAATCGTTGCTATGTGTATCATTAATAATGTACCATTCATTGAAAGGGGTGTTGAATATAATATTTCTAATATAAAGTCATATTATCATTAAATTGAGTTATCTTATTCATAAAAATGCAAAAACCACTTGGCTAGACAATGATGTAGGTGTTAATTTCATCAACACCCTGTTGCACTATTTTTACAAATTGTCACGAGACATTTACATGATTGACCTATCGGCTACTGGGATCAAATTACAAACATATTTATTATTATTTTGGTAACCAATTTGTCAGGAGGTGGTTAAATTTGCTAGAAATTATAGAAAAGAATGTCCGTATTTTGAATTTAAATATTGTATAAATAATTTTAGATATTCAAATATGGCAGATCTAGATTGGGGCTTACCTGTCAACATTACCGGTAAGTACTCGATATCCTGTAGGTTCCATTGTTTTGAAAACATGAGATTCCCGATAATATTAGGAATATTATGAACTTTTTATTTTAAAGGTATGCAACACCCAAGGGAGATACCTATATATAATTTAGCTCAACGTTCATATCTAATGTCAAATACATTGAAACATTTCGGGGTTTTTTGTTGGTTTTATTTCAGTATATCTTATAATTTTTATTCCATAAAATGTGTTTTTCTTTTTTCTTCTTTGGTCAATATAATAAATTTACAACATTTCAGAACGAAATACATAAGAGTTTTCGTGTTTGCTACCCTTAAATAGATTGGTAGTACTAAGTATTCTTATTTGAGTTGTTATTACTCACCTTTGGGTCGTTGTCTCTTTGACACATTCCCCGTTTCCCTTCTTTTTTCTATTTTTGTGTTGAAAATTGAAAATGTGTTATTTGTAAAAAAAAAAAGATATCATTTAGATCGATTCCTATTTTTAATTTGCTCTCAAATGCATACCTTTTTGTATATTGATGTTTTAATGCATGTAATGGCATTCTTGAAGCTTTGCTTTAATGAAATTGTTTTTTTATATGAATGTTCAAATAATAGTCTGCTCATATATGTCAGCTTTTATGCCTTATTTACGCCCATGTAGAACTTATGTTTGTACAGAACTGATTGTGGCTATAAATAAAACAAAAGGAAAAGTCCTGCATAGCACAAAAATTAACAATCACCTGGTCTTGCTACTTAAATTAAGTGCATTATAAAAAGATAATCTGAAAATCGATATGTTGATAAAATGTGCAACCATTCTTCCGTTTTTTTTTTTTTTTTTTTTTTTTTTTTTTTTTTTTCAACAAAAAATTCAAGCTGGATATGCTTGGAATGGTCTGCATTAATCTTATACACATCATACTCGCAAAAATTGTGATACGGTACATCGTGGGCTGTCTGGAGTTAAAAACATAATATTTTAACATGCAAAATGTACCACATCATGGGAAATCTTTGTATTTATTTTTGGCAGAGGAGCAAACTGGACCATAGTTTCCATTCGCTTAGTTTTATTGTTGTGTGTATACTGCCTTTTAAGAAGGTACTAAAATCTGTAACAGACAAACGAAGCCCATGCAAAATTGACCACACGATATCCCTCAGTTAATTTACACATTTGTTTATTTCTTCTTGAAAATGTTGGACCACAAGTATATCTTAAGATGGTGGATTATCACTGTGTAAATTCGGGAAGACTTCCGGTTGTATCAGAAAGAATTTACAACTCATTTTGGTCAAGCTTTACACAAAATCAGAAACACTACTTATAAATACTGAAAATTTTGCAGTATAAATTTCCTTAATACAAATATGGGATAATGTAAGGAGTCTATGTAGACAGTGTGGCAGACAGACAGACAGACAGACGAAGAGATGTAATGCAATTTACCCAACTTCTTCTGGGTTTGAGTATGATGACCGTAAAATTATATTTTTATTATATATTGACGAATCTTAATTATGGACTGTAAAACAGACAAACTGACACCTGTCTGCTAAAATACTTATTGTGAAAGCAATCAAACTGCATTGTCTTAGACATGCTGACTTAAGCTGAAAAAGGTTAAACAGCATTACATCAGTTTTATGATCAAAGGCAGTCCATTACTTTTTCTTCCTTTCTACACGCATTTTTTTTAGCTCACCTCACGAAGTGAGGGGGCTTATGGGATACCCTAGCGTCTGCGTCCGCGTCGGCGTCCTGTTAGGAATAATGGTTAAGGTCCATTCCTGCTTACTGACATGCCTTACATCAACCATGCATATTGATATGCCTGATGCACTTTTGGATGACGACTGGAATGCATGCTAAGGATGCTGTCTTTGACCTACATTTTACCCATGAGCAACTTGGTTAGTTTAGAATGGTTAAAGTCAATTCCCGCTTACTGACATGGCCCACATCAGCCATATTGGTATGCATGATGCATTTTGGGATAACATCAACAATGCATGCTTCGGACGCTGTCTCTGACCTACATTTTAAGCATGAGCAACTTGGTTAGTTAGAATGGTTAAAGTCCATTCCTGCTTACTGACATCGTCCACATAAACCATATTGTTATGTATGATGCATTTTGGGATGACAACAGCAATGCATGCTTCGGATGCTGTCTCTGACCTACATTTTACGCATGAGCGACTTGGTTAGGTAGAATGGTTTAAGTCCATTCCCGCTTACTGACATGGCCCTCATCAACCATATTGGTAAGTATAATGCATTTAGGGATGACAACAACAATGCATGCTTCGGATGCTGTCTCTGACCTACATTTTACGCATGAGCGACTTGGTTAGGTAGAATTGTTAAAGTCCATTTCCGCTTACTGACATGTATCTTAGCAACCATATTGGTATTTATAATGCATTTAGGGATGACATCAACAATGCATGCTTCGGATGCTGTCTCTGACCTACATTTTACGCATGAGCGACTTGGTTAGGTAGAATGGTTAAAGTCCATTTCCGCTTACTGACATGTATCTTAGCAACCATATTGGTATGTATGATGCATTTTGGGGTGGCAACAACAATGCATTTTTTCGGATGCAGTCTGTTAACTACATTTTATGCATGACTGAATCTGTTAAAAAGAATGATTATAGTCCATTCCTGTTTACTGACATGTGGAACATGTAACAATGCTGCGCAAGGAGGTGAGCTTAGCAGGCTGTGCCTGCTTTCTATATTTTTAGAAATACATCATAACAATTCACGGAAAAAAACGACATTAAGAACTAAGGCACTCATAGTGTGAACTCCCATAAAAACCGGGAGTGACATCAGGTGCTCCGGAAGGGTAAGCATGTCCTGCTCCACTAGTGGTATTCGTCACACTATTAGTGAGTCAATCCAGGGTCGAGTCAAAACCTGGTATGTCAAATCCATGACGACGTGAAATCTAGCTGAAAATATCCGTTTTCATTTGGGACACAGACACGTCATATCTGTCAATGATGTCATGGTGACGGGCATATAATTTCTGGAGGGATGAAAGTAACAAACGCTGAACAAATCCCTGACTAAGCAGCTTTTTGGACAGTGTTTTTGCTCTTATCAAACAATCACTGTATACACTACATGCTCGGCAGTAACGAATCAACTGTGAAATGTACACTCCATATGCTAGAGAGGTAAGTACAATGTATATTGCTGATCAGAAAGGGAAAAATCACAATTTGGAAGTTAAAGTCATCACGTTTGTCATATAGCTTAGATTTCAAACGTCGATCTTCGTCAATGTATATCAAAAGATCTAAGTACGAAGCTGAAGTAGGTGTATCAGTAGTCGCTTTAATTTCAAGCTCATTTGGGATAGATCTGGTGTAAATATTCCTTGAATTTTGGATTATTAAGAGAAACTACATCGTCTAAAATCATGTTTCAAAAATATAGAAGTTAATGAATTTTTTAGTTAAAAGGGGGGTGTCTCGTAAACTATGTAAACTGCTGTCCAGAGTGGTAGAATAATAATTTCTTTAAATTTTCATCAGTTGCTTTGTCAAGTCAATGCATTTATCAAGTAGCCAAAGTCTTGATGGAAGAAATATATTTGTATAACTTTCTTTTAAATTTCGGACATGTTCAACAAAAACTGGTCAAAGACGTCATATGAACAACTTAAGTATTTTGAGTGTAAATATTGATGAGAACTGTAGCATTAGAAGAAGTAAGCTCTAGGTAATACAAAAACTATGAAAATAAAAAGACAATGTTACTTCCGGTCACGTGACGGGCGCATTCAATATGGTTACCTCAAAAATAATGTGTTTGGCTTAAAGTAACAAAGAAGGGACAGAAAATTCACCAGAAACTTACAAAAATTATATAATGCAAACACAAAACTGTGATCAACATGCAGATGACAGAAAAATAAATACATGTATAAAAACTGTTACAATAAATAGGACAAAAAAGTTTAGTTTGAGAAAAAAAACACTAATTCAGCCGAAAAGCATTTCCTTGATTTGACAGAAAAATGGGCGGTTTAGATTACAGAAAACCAAGTGGAGATAATTTTCTGTGACGTCACCGCCAGATGGCGCTTAATAGCTTAAAGAAATTTTCGTTTTGATCACCCTTCATATTTGCACGTTTTAATCCTAATAAATAAGTGGAACTACATATTAAGTTAATTTTTTAAAGGGAAATTTGGTTCATTTGGAACATGACTGGTACATTTTTATCTCTCAATCTGATGAAATCCAGTGTTAAATTGAAAAATTACACGAGTGTTGCGAGAGACAAAATGTCGGCGAGCGACTCGTGTTTACATTTTTTGTGGTCGGAACGAAGTGACACAATTTTTTTCCGCTCATGAATATTCATATCGACTGGTATTTTCTTGTTCAGTGAGTCATGAGGGATATTTCTTGAAAATTTGAACCAGTTTCAAGATGTAGTTCTATGTAAACAACACGCTTTTCTGGCAGCATCTCCGAGACAGTAAAAAATGTCGCCGATGGCGATTTCTCCCATATTGTGCGCTCCAATTCTTAAACTTAGAGTGCTTTTATTGTTTGTTAAGGTATCTTTTTAACAGATCTAGGTAAAACTACATAAATCTTGTTGAAATAACCAAAATACATTCCAATTATAGCCCTGTCTGTTGCCCCAAAAGGTCGTGGGGGTAACTTGTAGGTCGGGTGATATTGGTATGATCAACACAGACCTTTTAACTTGAATATCATTTTTTTGTCAGTGTTACTGAAATAAACTCATCTATACATGTAAAATTTTGGAGATGCCAAGTCGGCCAAGAGCCTGGTGTCAACCCTTTCACACGTCTTCACACTTGTCACAAATACAAATACTAGTACTTTATTGATAATCACTTGACATTTGTATGGTTTGGTTGAATTTTGTTTGAAGAATGACTTATTCATGTTTCATTGACTTTAACTGTGCACTTGATTGCTTATTTTGATGTTTGAAAGTGAAATTTTTATGCATTCCATGGCACACTTTTCAAGGTATGCCTATTTACAGAGCACGACTAAGGTGTCAAACACCTAAAATGCATCTGTTCATCCAGGTTGACCCCATGATGTACATAAGCTTTCAGTTTTGTGGTAAGGCATCTCATACTGCTGAAGGTACATTCAATATATAATTTTGTTGGAGTCACTATATGTAATGCATGCATGGACTTGGTACTGTATTATTTGCAGGTAAACATGGTTAACTTCAATTTCTTGAAATTGACTATTCCCTATCAGTATGTAAAATAGGTAAATAAATTTAAAAGATGTGACAAATGTCAACTTGCCAGATTTCTATGCACTATTTTGCAATATGAGCTTGTAAGTTGAATGTGGATATCATTAGAAGCTAAAATTCCACCACACCCTGGTGCTGATCACTGTGATTATTGTCAGGAACAGGGAATTGAATGTTACAATTCAGTAAAAAATATTGATTAAAAATCTGTTCATATCCTTATGTTAAAATCTTGTTGATCTCTTTCAGTATAAGACATTTATGGTTCAGTCGCTACATAATGACTGGAGAAAAGGGTATCATATTGGTTTATTTCACATGCCTAAGTGAATTTTTAGGAAACAACTGTTTGCCTCAAGAGATAAGGAAAACCAATTTTATTATGATACATAATTTAAGTGATGTTAAATTTGAAAAATATTGTAACAGATATACTGCCCCTGTAAGAATTAAATTGATATTACTTGGTTCAAGGTAGAAAATTACAAGTATCAATTTCTCACTCTGTCCAATCCAATTTCTAAGTAGGAAAGCCATGTTTTTGTTATATCCTATCAGTTTTCAGCAGCCTACAGATTTTAAAAGGGCACAGAACTGTATTTTTTTTTTATTTGGAGTAGGGATTTCACAATATACATTTCATTTAATTAAATGACTGCACTATAACAACAGTTTTGCTCAAAGTTCAATATGGGGACCTTTTTTTTACATTGTCACCAATTGCTCAAACTTCAATATTGGGACCTTTTTTTTACATTGTCACCAAATCACCAGACCCCCAACAAATTTTGAGGTATTACTACATGTTTCTTTTTCAATTCTAGTAATCATGACATGCAGTATTTATTTGAAAAAAAAACATGGAGGATTGATGGGTTTTTTATTTTCAGTGGTCAATCAGCAATAAAACTGGTACCTTATGTTAATAGTTGGATTATAGAAATATAAAATCTGCAGCCTGAGGGTTTTGACAAATTTAGCTATCCATTTGTTCAAATTGTTTGATAATTTTTTTTTCTTTCGAAAAAAAATAGGGCATGTAAAAATTTTATTTTCAATATTCTGTTTTACATCTAATTTTTGTATTAAAACTTATTTGGTTACTGTGTGTCATGCATATTATATACCAGCTATATTATATACTAATCAGTGTCTCAAGATTTAAATTGAACCTCCACTTTTTCATGCATTCAAGGGTGAGAATAAATTTTGGACACCATCCTCCGAGGAAACAAATTTTCTAATTTTCTGTGTCTGTGACAATTGATAAAAATAGTCTGATATTAATTCTATCAATAAAAAAAAATGAGACGACAGATGCAGGATTTGTTCTTACCTACAACTGCATGGTTAAAAAGTCTAATTATTAAAATAATTTGTGGCACTGTGTAAAAAATACCCATTTTCCTCACTTTTCCAGAAAGTCAAACCTTGATTTCATACTTCTGATGTTAGTTTTGCATTTCTCATGCATGCACAAAAGAAGCACAACCAACTGGCATTTTAACCACATTACTTAATTATATATGATTTTTATCTGGGCTGGACTTGTGTAGAGTTGTGCTTGTACATCTAAAGACTTCTTTTCACTTTATAAATCCATAGGCTCTACCCACAAGTTTATGTTTATGGGAATGCACTTGTTAAACACAATCTCTACCTACAGACAAGTTACAGTCAAATCGCTCCTTAGAGAGGTGTAGAGAGGTGTATCATTCTTGCTTTTCAACATGAATTTCTAAATACCTCCAGCCAAGGACGTATATCTCAAGTCCTTGCTAAGATTCTGCTAAGTCACCCCCCCCCCCCCCCCCCCCNTCAACCGTTACACTTTACTCTCATAATTTGGACAGTTAGTAAGGCGGCAAATAAGTCTGCTGTGAGTTTTTAAGAACTTTTAATCATGAACACTAAATTCAGCTGTTGATATTGCTTGCGTGCAAGTATTTTAAGTTATTGCGTTGACGTCTACCGCGATAGTTGACAATCGGGATTATCACCCCTTAATTTTGGGTAAAATCCATCGATTGAAATGACACAATTTTTCCCCATCGTTTCATTTGAAGATTATAAGCTTGATTGTTAGATAATTTTATGTCTCATGTGTGGTAGCAAGCACGGTTTGTTTCACTATCCAGCTTTCTAGATATAATAAATCTTTGGTAGCGAATTTTTACTTCCGCTATCTCAACAGTCTTGTATTTTGTCAAAATTTAATTATTTTTCCTGATAATTTAGTCACTAACGGATGATCGAAGACTCATTTCGTTTAGAGAAATCAAAAAATCATGCGAGGACGCGATAATATAGAGAATGAAACACGTAGTGATGGTTTTTCTTAGGGCCGTTCAGAAAAGTAAAAATACGTCATTTTGGACAAAATATCACGTGACTTTGTAATCTAGATGACGGCCATTATCGGAATTGCTTTTCGGCTGATTGTTGTTCACATCAAATGAAACCAAAATTGTGTTCTTCTAAAAGGAATCACAAGTGAACACTTATTTACCGATTTATTACATGCCCACCGTTTAATATTATTTTTCGAACTCCCTTAACGATGTAATGTACGTCCGTCGTAAGTTGTGTCTTTTTGTAGATACGAAATGTAATTCAGTTGAAACTGTTTGGCAAGTTAATCAGAATTTTCCTTAAATAGCTTTCTATTACAATGCTTAACGGTAAAGACAACTCTGTATCTCTGCAAAATCCACCCAAGTTTAAATTGGCTGCATATCTTAAGTGATTGCAGAGCGTTCTTTTCAGGATGCTCGGAATTAGCTACACAATCGTTTATTTTCTCACTAAACAGAATGCATTATATAAAAATTTCAGAAATATGATTTAATTATTAATTTCAAAGCCAGTAAGGAAAGGATTTGTAATATAAAAAGTACATTGCTGTGGAACAAAATGAATAACCAAATCCCCACCCCCTCCATCCCCCCTGGTTTGGTAATCTCTGTATCACCATCCTTTTTTGACCTTGGATATGTTTTAAATACAAATCTATATATAAAGCAAAATTCACCAAAATGCAAAGTATTCCTGTTGTTCTCCAAAACCTGATTTTGCTGTCAGGAAATCTAGGTTTCCCGGACTAAACTCGGAGTTTCCAACAGCAAATGTTTGTTTCGGATTAGTTACAAAGTTCAGATGCCATGAGTCTCTAAAGTTAAATCGAAAAAAAATCGGTTTTCCTCAGAGAAATCGCGGTTTCCTTCAGAGAGACATGATTTTCCCCAGAAGCAAATGATAGTTTTAATTTATAGTTACATTAAACGACACGGATTATATGAATATCCAAGTATCTTGGAATTATTTCAGTAGAAAATCACAATTTTCCTTAAAATTACACGAGACGATGAGGATCCTATAAATTTCCAGGTCTAATAGAGGAAAACCGTCATCTCTGGATAAAACTCGGATTTAGCTTCAGAATCTCAATAAGACCTCAAATTTGCATGTATTTCTAGCTCGAAATTCGAGTTTAAACCCGAGTTTCCTGCAAGGATATAGGGAAACCAGGTTTTTATGCATTTTGGTGAATTTGGAAAGCAAAATACACCAAAATGCAAAGAATCCGGTTTCCACGGGAAAACCTGGTTATGCTGACAAACCTGGTTTTGCTTTCAGGTAACCTAGATTTGCTGGATTAAACTCTGTTTAGAAATACTTACAACGGTCATGATTTATTGAGTTTCAGAGCTTAACCCAGGTTTTTCGTTAAAACGCTTTTAATTAAAAAAAAACAGGTTTCGTGAAGAGGCACAAATTTGTTTAAAATTTCATAGGTTTGGGTACGTCTCCCTCAAAATTAACAAAACATTATGGCAAAATTCATAATTGTCGTAGTCGAAAATGTATAACAGAATATCTAATTAAAAAAAATCCATTGCGCCTTGATGGAAGTCCTTGTTGCACATTGTCTCTTGTACTTATATCGCTTACGTTGAAATTTACATTAAAGGTTTGGTTCTTACAATATCCATACATATAACTATAGCCCAGACATTCCTTGATATAGTCTTCAGTATGAAACATGCACGTGTGCAGCATAACGAAATTTACTTTTTACGAAGTCAATATGTTAAATATGGACCTGTTAGGTATATATTGACCGAGGACGGAGTCCGAGGTCAATATATTCTTAACAGGTCCATATTCAACATATTGACAGGGTAAAAATTCCATCACTGTTACATTACAATATTATGTAGCTTTCATGGCATCTCATTACATTTTATGGATAAGCCGGAAACTAACAATCGAAATAGAAGCTCTGGTATATTTGAAGGCGGAAATTGATCTGCACACCAAATACATATATTATTTGGAAATGAAAAAAAAAAAAACAAGCAAACGTTTTTTTTTTTTTGTTGTTTTTTTTTTTTTGTTTACGTGACGTGATTTCAGTGATTATTCTGCCAAAATCACGACCGCCCCTTAATCACTTGTATGTGAAAAGTGTCTTTTATATTTTCTAATATTTTTATATGAGCTTTCTAGGAGAAAAAAATCAACGTACAACCGGATTTAAATTAAGTACTGTAGCGTAAATATATGTATTTAATAGAAACATAACGTCAATTTGCTAAAAATAGAAACATAGCGTCAAATACTTTAACATGTTTAAAATAGAAACATAGCGTCATTATACCTATAAATAGAAACAAAGCTGAAAATACGCTGAATATTCTTAAAATCACGTGACCGTTTCATCCAATGACATTAATAGGAACCTCTACCATATGTAATATTGTTAATTATGCAACTTTAGTATACGAGTTTCGACTATGGTTGAACTACAACATTTCGGTTAAAGGGTGCATGATACCAAATTATTTCTACTCGTGTTTCTAGTTAAAGGATCTAAATAGAGTAACCAATATCTCTTGCCTAGTTCGTCAGCTTGGTGTTTTAAAAAATAGAAAATATAATACTTCTTGCCAGTTAAGTTGAGCTTTGAACATTACAGGCTTCAGCAACAATACAGACGCATGAAGGACGGACTGACAGACAGACAGATGGACGGACAGACACATTACAATTATTTTAGAGAATTGAAGTATCCATCCCATAGGTACAGGCCACTGATACTTTTCTTAACATGGTTTTATTGATTCTCGTCAAAATTTAGTTTCAGTTGCCATTAGTAATATTTTGTCACGTGAGGGGGTTGTCTTAAAATTCCTTGAGACTTTACCCAGAGACATATAAACCGGTATTATGTGTCTTATATGTATCTACTTTCCCCAAAAATATCTTATTATATTATATTTCTATATTAACAGTGCATTTAGGAAATTTTTATCTTTTTGTAGATTTTTCGGACAAATCAACATCCTAATTTTTTTTCAGAATCAAATAGTTAGTTTAAAGTAACAGATGTTTTCTATTTGAATACTTCCAATGTTGGTTTCGCATTGCCATTGAGTCATAAAGTATACTACATACGTCAACATGGCAAAACGACAATTTCATATATTCTTAAATGTCTCTGCCATTCCATGTTTTTTTTTCAAAACTATTGCTTTTTCTACTGATTTTCAGTCTTGACCTTTAACCTCAATTTTCTAAATTTTACACCACTTGTACCTTTTACGACAGGGCAAAATAAATGCGTCATAACTTCCAATACACTATGTATACAAATCAGCCATGAGGTATGCTGGTCCATTAAAGTTGAAATTTTTGGCTTCTAGTCACTGTAGTAATGCATTTTCCTGATTTTCTTTTGCATAGAAAATGCACGTATTTGATTTGATTTATGTTTTAGTTTAGCAAAAATATATCATTTGATAGAAGATTCATATTGAAATTTAGAATTTAAATTCTAATATTTTTTTAAAAAGATATCTTGAATCATCTCTACGATTACGTTGAAATCACAACCAGTCTTTACCAAAATTGACAGTTGTGAAGTCAATTTAAACCAACAATTTGACGAAAAAGGATTATTGGTGTTTTAAAAAACACTCATTGCATTACCATTATACATCCTGAATTTTTTTTAAAAGTGAAAAAATACCATATATCACGTATCAACAGAATAAGGGAGCAGGATGCGCGTGGTTAAGGCACTGGACTTTCAACCAAAATGGCCGACACCTCTGCAAGTTCGATTCCCGCACTTGTCAAGGTTTCAAGGCACCTACCCAAGCTCGGAGGTTTCACCGATTTTGCAGCTTTCTTCCTCCACAAGCCTTGCGACCACGCGAGAAGCTAACAATTACAAAAGGGTCATTAATCTCGCCGTCGGTTTTAAAGCTCGTATTGAGCTTATGTTCATTGTTGACTTGTTACGGGTGGATGCCCGTAATATCCGACGTTAAATAAAACTTACTTTTACCTTTTTACCTCAAATCACACAAATATCAACAATATTTGAGAATTGCTCATCTAAATACTCTTCAGAGATAAAAATTTTGATTGTAAGGAGCAAAATGGATTTAGACAGGTTTTCAGAACAAGTATTAAATATCTTATTAACAGAGCTTTCGAATTGCAAAAAAAACTACTAATGCTTTATAGATGTAAAGAATGCTTATGGTACAGCGAATACTTATAGGAAAGCTTTTTTCTTAAACTATCTTAGTTTATTTATTTGATGAAAAGTCTAGAAAGTATGCATGGTGACAGTGTTTGAAAGAGTACTTTGCCCGATATGTTATTCTTGTTGATTACCCTGCATTCATGACAAAACGGATACATGGATGTAGCGTTGTTCAACATTTAGCAAGTGCATTCTGCTCAAACCAGTGCTAGGGACCGTTTTGAACTTACTATGAGGTAGGAATTTTTGCGCTTTGTTGAAGCCTCATGGTGACTTCCAGATGTAGAACAACAATTCAGGTGTTGTTCCATTTGCTTAATCTTGCCATCTATTTATAGGGATTTTGTCTTATGCATGTATATTTACTCCATATCCTTTTATTTGTTCATGAAGATGTAAAATATGCTGTCAAACTTGGAGAGGGTATTAATAATATGTTTTTTTTCTACAGTACGAGTCAAACAAAGATATATCTGAAGTCTTACTCTTTCTTCGTTATATATGATTGATTTCATTAATACTTTTGGCAGTTCATGTGATCCATGCTTTAAAAATGTATATAAGATTTCTGCCGTTTTGTATGCAGATGATATTGTATTAATGTCAGAATCCGAGTCTTCACTTCAGTACTGCTTAGGAAATGTATCAGTATACTGTAATAAATGAAACCTTATACACATGTAGTCAAAGTTTTTGATATACTTGTTCTTCTCTTAGCGAAAAACGACGCTTATTTTTTATCAATTGGCTAATACCTATAATCCCGTCTTTGTCTTCTTTGTTAGCCAGTGATTTTTTAAAAAATTTTGAAGTAATTATTGATATAATGAATTCTGTCTTATAAGAAGAAGGACATACATACTCTACCTGTGCACCTGATCTCACCAACGGTTTTAAATTGGGTCCGTGTTGCTCATTTGTATGTGTGTCTTTGGGCTGTCCTCTGACAGTGAAGATGATCTTACGTCTTTTAACTTCTAGTCGCTTTGTACCATCCGGATATTGAATACATATACACTGAGGTGCAAACATAACCTGTCGTCCAAGTTAACTTGGAGAGCAGTCACATGTGCAGAAAAAGTGGTCATTTTCAGGGGAGGTAACTGTGAAACATCACCATTCATGATATATGTATATGTACCCAATTCGATCTTTTTCAATCGAACAGTTTAAGGCATAAAAAAGAAGTGAACACGATTGATAAAAAAATAAATAAATAGTTATTTTAATGCAAATTAAAATTAATCAAATAAAATATCTACTAACATAGATATTACGATTATGGTGGATTTGTGCAGAGATATGTAATTAAATGTAATTTTATGTTTAAAATGTTTTTAAAACATATTTTATATTTGTGGTACATATGTATATTATTAGGTTGTTACACATTTAAAATAGGAAGACGCTAATTGTAGAATGAGTCAACATCTACCCAATTAACAAAATGCAATAAACAAGTGGTCAAAACATCACCTGTCACCTTGACCAGGTGTCAATTAGCCTGAGGGCGTCATAATTCATTATTGCAACCAGGTGTTAAATATAGATTACACCACAAGATCCCGTTCATTACCATATTTTATCCAATAGAGATAGTAAAATTTTAAAATTTTAATTCCAAGGCTTGTCAAGCATTTTAATTTTTTTAAATTTAACTATCTCGAGGGGATAAAATGGGTATAATTGGGATAAAGTGGTGTAGTCGTTTCTCTTATGATCAATGATAAACATCGAGAATTGTATTCCGAATAGAATTGGCGGGAAATGGAACGGGGCTTTTTTTAACATACGTTGAATAAAGAAAATTTATCTAACGGATCGAAACCGGTTTAAAATAAATAATAAAAAACAAAACTATTATAATCTTAAATAGATTTATTAAAAGACTTTTTCCATCAAATCAACGAAAAGAACACGTTCATTTGCTCAGTTCAAGGAATTGTATACAAATCCTTGCTCAGTAATGTCATGGGTATCAGAACTGTAAAAATGCATGGTATAGCAGTTTTGACGAACACCCGAATTTAAAATTAAATATTATTTCAAAATTTTAATTATTACAGCTTTCAAATAAAAATAGAGATATGATTCTCAAACAGATAACAACTGACCACGCCCTCTTCCGGTTGTTTCCATATTGGAAAAAATATGAGAAATTGGAAGTAATTTAATCAATTTTTTAAGTGTTAGAAATACATCATTTTGTAGACAAATCTCTTAACCTTTTGAAAAGAGCCAATCATTTTTAGATTCCTATATAGTTTTCTTTTAATTAATTGTGAAATGTAATTACTATTCACAAAAATACAAGGGTTATATAGGAGAAAATACACCAATCATGTATTTTGAATAGCATATTTTCAAATCAAATTGGAAGTAATTTCCCATTAATTTTCGATTCTGAAATAAATTATATCAATGAAAGAAATTTTATTGTAGAATAAGCAGAGAGCCAATCATTTTTAGAAAGTGATATAGAAATTTTGTTTTTTTTATTTTTTTTGTCGGCCCTATGCATTCTATATTGACAATTCGAATTGTGATTTTTCGTATGTCCCTATTTTCTGGGTATGACGAGGACAGCTCAAAGTTAACTTGAAGTTAACTTGGAACAGACTATGAACAGTCCTAGAATCATGTCTTCTCTGGTCCTAGAATCAGGTCTGTTCTAGCCATTACTCTTCTACCTAAGTCCGTTCTAGCCATTACCGTTCTACCTAAGTCTGTTTTAGCCATGACCGTTCTACCTAAGTCTGTTCTAGCCATGACCGCTCTATCTAAGTCTACTCTGGCCATGACCGTTCTTGCCAAGTCTGTTCTGCTCGTGGTCGTTTTTGCCAAAGTCTGCTCTGGGCACAGCTGATTGGGTCCTAGAATTTATACTGCACATGAAATTGATTATGTCAGAATTTCCTGTTTCTCGAGTCCGAAACGTTCAAATGATAAAAAAGATAAATAACCCCCTTATTTTACGATGTTTTCAAATTATTTGTTTTCAGTAATTATTGACATTTTTCCTATAATTAACGATTTTTATAATTTACAAATCTATACGGAAAACTATTGTGATTCAGATTTCGGGTATATATCACGAAAAGGGAAATTCCTCTTACTTTTTAAAATTTACCTGGATATACACAGGCACAGACATATAGATACATATGTTTCTATATGTCTCTTACACAGGTAAATAATTAATCGTGAATAAGAGCTCTTACCGGCAAAATGCAATTTTATATCCGAATTCATGTCACAATTCTAATTTTTAGTTAATTTTGTTTTATAATATAACTAAACTTGAAATATATGTGTATATTGGACACGTTAACTATGAATATTCGCCAGGGATGTGACAAGAGCTGGTATGAGAGCGGTCATAGCTAGAACAGGTCAGCTGAGAGCAGTCACGGCCAGAACAGACTTTAGTACAACGGTAATGGCCAGTGCAGACTTAGGTTTGCGCCTGTCCTAAGTCAGGAAATTTATTAAGCCTTTGTGTGTCTTGTCTTTTTTCTAGTTAGTTCACTTTATGTCTATAGGAGTCTATGATGATGTTTATTTCGCTGAACTTGATTACTCTTTATTCAGGCTTTATTCGACTCTGACCTGCCGTTGGGTGTGGGGTTTTCTCACCGTTAATTGAAGATCTTATGGTGGCTTTGAGTTGTTATTACTCCCCTTTGGGTCGTTGTCTCTTTGACACATTCCCCGTTTCCCTTCTTTTTTCTATTAGGTAGAACGGTCATCGGTAGATCAGGTCAGAAGTCATGACTTTGTACAGAACGGTCAAGATTCTAGCTATGACCATGGCGGGTCAGAGCGATCGGGATTCTAGAGCCGACATAGGGCTGTTCTAGAGCAGACTTGATACCCGTTCTAAGCTAAATCAGAGGAGCTTTCATGACTTCTTCAAGTTAACTTTATGAGAGGTTATGTCTGCACCCCACCGTAGATTGCACCACAAGATCCCATTCATTATCATATTTTATCCACTAGAGATAGGTAAATTTTAAAATTGTAATTGCGAGGCTTGCCGAGCATTTTAAAATTTCAAATTTAACTATTGGAAATTTGAGGTATATGAATTAAGTGACAATGCTGATTACAAAACGAAACTTTATATCAAATGTAAAAATATAAAGATATATCATGTTCAAAGGCCACATATTAAACACTATGAACAGAATAGAAATGATAAGCAGGCAACAATAAAAAAGTAAAATATATAATATACAAAAATATACAAACTAAAAAAATGACTAAAAATGACAAACGGGAGAAAGATTTTTTATTGCCGAAGGTTTATGTCTTATGGCCTTCGACTAGGGGGCTATCGGGCTGAAATACAGAAAATGATGTTTAAATAGCGAAAGAAGGCGGGCCTTTTCCTTTTTATTCTGGCCTACGATTCCATTTTTATTTTGTTTATATCTAATGCACAAGGAGTTGAAATGTCATTTATATAACGGAAGCCGAAATTAAAGAATATAGTTAGTTTCTTTTCTTCATTTTGGAGAAGCCTTCGATGAATTCCGCCTCATATAATTGGTGGAACAGATTGACTAAAAGAGGCGCACAGTTTGTGCCCATAGGGGTTCCGATAGTCTGTGGAAAACGAGTCATCCAAACTCAACAAATATATTGTCGATAAGAAACTCTAACATTTTTTTAATCACTTCTTCTTCTAAATCTCCCCGGCACCTGAATAGGTTTTCAGGGGCTTTGGCTACAGAGCTGCCGGGCGCGTCCCCAGGTGGTGGATAGGGGAATGCCCTGTCTTTGCGGGGTAGTCAGGTCATAATACGGAAAGCCTGACCGCGAACCATTGTAGCCAAACTGTGTGGAGAAACGCCACGCTCCATGCAGTATAAAGACCCCTTCTATATTTCTCTAAAGAGAGCAGACGCACTGGGTGTCGTATAGAAGGCTAAATTTCCTGCCCCTACCCATTTCTCCCCTTTTCCAGTGGCAATCAAAAGTCGTTGCCCCGGTTGTCCCTTCCACCTTTATTTCTTTCTTCTTTTACTTACAATTTGTTTTGAATTGATTAACTTGTTCTCGTCCTGATATAGCTGAAATATTGCTCATTGGACGTTAAACTCTAACTAATCAATCAATCAATCTTCTAAATCTGTTTATTTTTTCTCGGATTCGTAGTCGAATTTTACAAAGTATGCCTTTTCTCTTCCTTTAACAATGTATTTGTATCTTTTTGTTTACTGTTCTTACTGGAGAAGCATCTATCAATTTAATCTTTCAGGCGACATTTCAGTTCTTGAAGAAAGGTAGTATAAAGTCTGAAGAAGTCAAGTTTTAATGATGTTACAGTGTAATAATGATTTAGAGTTTAAGACGTTCAGTAGATATCCACATTTCATTTACACAACTTCTTCGAAAGCAAGTATCATAAGATTTTCGAAACTCTTTTAAACTAAATATGTAGGTTATCAACCCAGGTATTGATTTTGTAGAACATTTCACAGAACCAGCGTTGTACCTTTGATTGTCAGGGCATTCATATAATTTTTGTATCCACTACAAAATTTACCTTGTAGTAACAGCCGAGGAATCTCTGGTGTTGCGATAGCATTTGTTTTCACTATTTTCCCATTTCTTATAGTGTGTTGCTTATAATGCGATATAGGATACAAAGGCAGTAGGTTTATCAATTATAGTCACGTGACATCGATAAATTACAAGAAAGCAGACACAAAACAGAAAACAATGACGTTAGACAGATACAAAGCACAGAAATAGAAATCACAACATTCAAAACAAATGCACTCACAGTGTGAACTTCAGTAAAACTGAGAGTGACATCAGGTGCTCCGGAAGGGTAAGTAACATCACCCGTCACACTGTGACTAGGAAAACGTCAAAATAGGTAGTCAAATCCGGGAATACGTAAATCTCGCTGAAAATGTCCACTTTCATTTGGGATACTGACACGTCAATCTTTCAATGATGTTATGTTGACGGCCATAGAATTTCTTGAGGGGTGAAATTAACATGGGTTGAACAAATCCCTGACTAAGCAGCTTTTGGGACAGTGTTTTTGCTTTGTTAAAAATAACTGTACAAACTTAACGCTCGACAGTAACGAATCAACTGTGAAATGTACACTCAGTGGCTTGAGAGGTAGGTATATTGCTACTAAGAAAAGGAAAGTTCACAATTGGGAAATTAAAACTGAGACAGTAGTTTTGTTCTATTGACAAGATCTATGTTCATACTACATGAGCTCTACAGACTTAAATTTCAATTGATAATGTAAAATACAGTCGTCCTTGTGCAAGAAATGCATATACATGTAACAGTGACGCCAAACTTATCGCGATTTTGCATAAAGCTCAGATATAAAGTTCAAGAAAATCAAAACAGAGATTTCATTTCTAGTATATTTTGTTGGAAGCGATACTGGTTTTCGCTACACTGTGAATTACTTGTATAAATGTTCTAAAAGTCAATAACTCATAATAAAATGATTTTCTTTCAAGCTGTTTACTACTCCCAGATTGAATAACTCTATATCAAGTCTTAATAAATATACGTACTTTAAACCATCAAGCATAGATTGACAAGCAATCCACTGAAAGACTGCAATTTAGATATCTCTATGTTTTAGTTAATTAATTGTTCATAATTAAGGTTAGTTATAAATATTGCTGTAGACAAAATAGGCCATTCAATTTTTAGCAAACATTTTGAAAAATAAAGAGGATATTTGGTTTATAGGATATAACACTGCTGTAGCTTCTATCAAATTGATAAAATTCAAAGTAGCTTAACAAAAGAATACTATAAAGAACAATTTAATTTCAGTAATATTGGAGGGACACTGAACAAAAAATAACAATAACTTAAACTGCTTCTTAGAGAATATCTTAGTGATTCTTATTAATATCTTTAATATGAAAATGGCACTGCCAAAAAAGCGAGCTCAGCTTCCTTAATTCCGTCCTTATCGAATTTCGTTTTTGATTTATACAACTGTTTGAAGATGTCATAAATTGTCAAATTGCATGGTTTTTAATATCTGATAATATAGATTGGTGCAATATGGGTACACTGTGCAGTTTGGGTACTTCCACGTTAATACCTAAGCAATATATAAAATTTATAGGATAATTGAATTACGTTGATTAAATATAAATATGGCTTGCCATACATTCAATCACCTGTGAAATTTCCGGAATCAGCATACACACACGATGATTCAATTACAAAACACATGTCTGACACTTTCCACAGTGTAAACGCAAACTAGGGGCTTTCAAGAGCCTGTATAGCTCACCTGATCCATATTACTAATTTTGGTTGAAATCCAATGAAAGTTGTGGGAGAATAGACCATATCCGACCCATGGTATTAGGATTTACCAGACTTATTTTCAATTCGTCACAGTAGAGAAAACGTCACGTCATAGAACTAAAACGTCATGAAGTTGGTCACATGGGGCGGACACGTTTGTGACGTAGGGCGGACAAACAACAACTGGTGAAT
>MJUU01023275.1:0-10397 GCA_002080025.1 Modiolus philippinarum
TCAGCTTTTGTATAGTTCATGCAAAATTTCCAAGTATTTGACCGAACGTACCAATTCTTATTGGCGGATGGGGTATTGGCGGATAGCGGTTATTGGCGGATGGTAAAGGCGGGTCACTTCACTTTAGTTGAATAAATATTCAGAGGAGTTCAACATTATTTGTGAGAATCAAGGCGGATTTAGACCGGGTTATTCTACTACCGATAATATTTTTGTTTTGCATACATTGGTGCAGTTAATGAAATCTAGAAAGAAAAATTTTTTTTGCTTTTTTGTTGACTTTGGGAAAGCTTTTGATACGGTTTGGAGACAAGGGTTGTGGAACAAACTATTACTTAATAATATTAATGGGAAAATGTATGATATTATAATAAATCTTTACAAAGGTGTAAAATCTAGAGTATGCTATAATGGTAATACTTCAGAATATTTCGATTCTAACATTGGTGTTCGTCAAGGGGAATGTTTATCTCCTTTTCTATTCTCTTTATTTTTGAATGACTTGGAGGAATTTTTTATCAGCAAAAATTTGAATGGGTTAAGCTGTATTACTGATGATATAGAAAGCGAACTTGGCATTTATTTAAAATTGTTTTTATTGTTATATGCTGATGACACTGTATTGTTTTCTGAATCAAAAGAAGGTTTACAACTACAAATTGATCATTTTTGTGAATATTGCAAGACCTGGAAACTAAGTGTTAATACTGATAAATCTAAATGTTTAGTGTTTGCATCTAGAAATTACATTCATGATTTAAATTTTAAATATGATGGAAATAATATTGAAACAGTAAATGAATTTTTATATTTGGGGGTAATGTTTTCAAAGAATGGTACTTATACATCAGCTATTAAGCAAAATGTAAATAAAGCAACAAGGGCTATGTATGATGTCGTTTGCATAATTTATCAATCAGTTGTCAATATGATCTTTTTGACAAAAGAGTGAAACCAATTTTGTTATATGGTTCCGAAATATGGGGTTTCAGTAACTTAGATATTATTGAAAGAGTTCATTTAAAATTTTGCAAACTTTTACTGAATTTGAAAAAGTCAACACCTAATTATATGGTTTTTGGTGAGCTAGGAGCTTACCCACTCTTCACACAAGTGCATTCTCGTATGATAAATTTTTGGGCGAATATGGTATGTGGAAAGCAGGAAAAAATGTCAACTTTATTGTATAGATATTGTTATCAGAAATATTCTCAAAATCAGTATAAATGCTTATGGATAACAACAATTAAAAACATTTTAAATAACTCTGGATACGGAAATATATGGCAGTCTCAAGGAAATTTTAATACACAGTGGCTGAAATGTACTATAAAACAAAGAATTAATGACCAGTTTGAGCAAAAATGGAGCTCGGATATTGATAATTTTTCTAAAGGTGCATCTTATAAATTGTTTAAGGACACTTTGCAGTTTGAAAAATATCTCGATATTTTACCATATAAAGATGCGCTTACATTTTGCAAATTTCGAGTAGCTAATCATAGATTGCCTGTAGAAGTTGGAAGGTGGCAAAATATAGAAAGAGAAAATAGAGTATGTAATTTATGTAGTGATGAAGAAATAGGTGACGAATTTCACTTTGTTTTGGAATGTAAATCTTTAAAAAAAGAGCTTAAACAATATTTACCGAAATACTGTCTGTATAGAATCAATACTTTGAAATTCAAAAAGCTGTTTCAGTGTAAAAATAGAAACACACTAAAAAACTTGTGTAGGTTATTAAAAATTATCAGTCTGCGAAATTCTCCAGATAATTAAAATAAGTATTTTATATATTGACTGCAATATGCTTATTGTTTATTATATAAGTGTTTATTTATTGTATATTTGTATATATGTATTTTTAATTGCTCTCTGTACCTATGTCTATCTATGGTTTTTAGAGAATAAAGAATCTTGAATCTTGAATCGCTGAAATTGACTACATCACAATATGTTTTGTTCACAAAAACGTCAGTAAATCTGAAGTAATGGCTGTCGTTACCGTGTACATTATAGGTCCGTTCAGATCATGAATTGTCATATTAGAATCGAAATAGTTCATGTTCGCCGGTGGATTGTAGTCGATTTACATATGGGTGTCCATTATTTTCGTTCATTTTACCCCTCGCTCCGCTACGCTACGCTCTATGTAAAATATTAACGAAAATAATGGCCACCCATATGTAAATCTCCAACAAACCACCGGCGCCCATGAAGGACAATAGAATATAAACAATCACCCATCAACAAATAGGGAGCCGAAATAAAGGATAACATATTTGCACATATTCTATCATCTAAGAGGCAACAGAAAGTTTCACTCCAGATAAAGGAAAAAGAAAAGTAGTCACCCAATAGAATACTACATCCACCAAAAAAGCCTAAATAATGGAACTAGTAACCACCAATGAAACATAAAGCCTTAATAAAGGACTACAGATAGTAATCTACCACCAAGAGAATACTAAAGATTAAATAAAGGACTTTAGATAGTAATCTACCACCAAGAGAATACTTAAGCCTAAATAAAGGACTGTAGATAGCAATCTACCACCAAGAGGACACTAAAGCTTAAATAAAGGACTATAGATAAAAATTTACCACCAAGAGAATACTAAAGCCTAAATAAAAGACTGTAGATAGCAATCTACCACCAAGTGGACACTAAAGCCTAAATAAAGGACTTTAGATAGAAATCTACCACCAAGAGAATACTGAAGCCTAAATAAAGTACTATAGATTGTAATCGATACTCAAGCCTAAATAAAGTACTATAGATAGTAATCTACGACCAACAGGATACTTTAGCCTAAATAAAGTACTATAGATAGTAATCTATTGCCAATAGGATACTTAAAGCCTAAATTAAGGACTAGAGATAGTTATATACCACAAATGGGACTAAAGCCTAAACAAAGGAAATCTACCTATAATATGACATTAAAGCCTAAATAAAGAACTACAGATATAATCTACCACAAATGGGACACGAAATCTTTAAATGAAGGACAATAGGTAGTAATCTGTCACCAATAAGACACTAAATCCCATAATCAAGGACTATACACAATAATCTACCACTTAGAGGATACTAAAGCTTAAATAAATGACTATAGATAGTAATCTACCACCAGAAGGACAAAAGCCTTAATGAAGGACTATGGATAGTAATCTACCACAAATGAGATGCTAAAGCCTAAATAAATGACTATAGATACTGTAGTAATCTACCACCAATAGGATACTTAAATCCTAAATAAAAGACTATAGATAGTAATCTACCACCAATAGGAAACTAAAATGCTAAATAAAGGACTATAAATAGTAATCTAAAACCAAGAGGAAAGTAAAAGCCTAAATAAAGGATTAAAGATAGTTATTTACGACCAGTAGGATACTCAAGCTTAAGTAAGGGACTATAGATAGAAATCTACCACCAATAGGATACCAAAAGCCTAAATAAATGACTATAGATAGTTATTTACCAACAATAGGATACTTAAGCCTAAATAAGGGACTATAGATAGTAATCTACCACCAACATAATTATAGAGCCTTAAAAAATGACTATAGATAGTAATCTACCACAAATAGGATACTTAAGCCTAAATATAGGACTATAGATAGTAATCTACCACCAAGAGAATACTAAAAGCCTAAATATATGACTATAGATAGTAATCTACCACCAAGAGGATACTAAAAGCCTAAATAAAGGACTACATATAGTAATCTACCATCAATAGGATACTTAAGCCTACATTTAGGACTATAAATAGTAATCTACTACAAGTAGGACACTAAAGCCTAAATAAAGGACTATAGATAGTAATCTACTACCAAGAGGATACTAAAAGCCTAAATACAGGACTATAGATAGTAATCTACCATCAATAGGATACTTAAGCCTACATTTAGGACTATGAATAGTAATCTACTACAAATAGGACAGTAAAGCCTAAATAAAGGACTATAGATAGTAATCTACTACCAAGAGGATACTAAAAGCCTAAATACAGGACTATAGATAGTAATCTACCACCAAGGGGATGCTAAAGCCTAAATAAAGGACTTTAGATAGAAATCTACCACCAACAGGATGCTAAAGCCTAAATAAAGGACTTTAGATAGTAATCTACCACCAAAAGGATACAAAAAGCCTAAATACAGGACTATAGATAGTAATCTACAATCAAGAGGATACAAAAAAGCCTAAATAAAGGATTATAAATAGTAATCTACCGCAAATAGGACACTAAAGCCTAAATAAAGAACTATAGATAGCAATCTACCACCAAGAGAATACTTAAGCCTAAATAAGGTACTATAGATAGTAATCTACTACAATAGGACACTAAAGCCTAAATAAAGGACTATAGATAAAAATCTACCACCAAGAGAATACTGAAGCCTAAATAAAGGACTGTAGATAGCAATCTACCACCAATAGGACACTAAAGCCTAAATAAAGGACTTTAGATAGAAATCTATCACCAAGAGAATACTAAAGCCTAAATAAAGTACTATAGATTGTAATCGATACTCAAGCCTAAATAAAGTACTATAGATAGTAATCTACCACCAACAGGATACTTTAGCCTAAATAAAGTACTATAGATAGTAATCCATTGCCAATAGGATACTTAAAGCCTAAATTAAGGACTATAGATAGTTATATACCACAAATGGGACTAAAGCCTAAACAAAGGAAATCTACCTTTAATATGACATTAAAGCCTAAATAAAGAACTACAGATATAATCTACCACAAATGGGACACGAAATCTCTAAATGAAGGACAATAGTTAGTAATCTGTCACCAATAGGACACTAAATCCCATAATCAAGGACTATACACAATAATCTACCACTTAGAGGATACTAAAGCTTAAATAAATGACTATAGATAGTAATCTACCACCAGAAGGACAAAAGCCTTAATGAAGGACTATGGATAGTAATTTACCACAAATGGGATACTAAAGCCTAAATAAATGACTATAGATACTGTAGTAATCTACCACCAATATGATACTTAAAGCCTAAATAAAAGACTATAGATAGTAATATACCACCAATAGGAAACTAAAAGGCTAAATAAAGGACTATAAATAGTAATCTAAAACCAAGAGGAAACTTAAAGCCTAAATAAAGGATTATAGATAGTTATTTACTACCAGTAAGATACTCAAGCTTAAGTAAGGGACTATAGATAGAAATCTACCACCAATAGGATACCAAAAGCCTAAATAAATGACTATAGATAGTTATTTACCACCAATAGGATACTTAAGCCTAAATATAGGACTAGAGATAGTAATCTACCACCAAGAGAATACTAAAAGCCTAAATAAAGGACTACATATAGTAATCTACCATCAATAGGATACTTAAGCCTACATTTAGGACTATAAATAGTAATCTACTACAAATAGGACACTAAAGTCTAAATAAAGGACTATAGATAGTAATCTACTACCAAGAGGATACTAAAAGCCTAAATACAGGACTATAGATAGTAATCTACCACCAAGAGGATGCTAAAGCCTAAATAAAGGACTTTAGATAGGAATCTACCACCAACAGGATGCTAAAGCCTAAATATAGAACTTTAGATAGTAATCTACCACCAAAAGGATACGAAAAGCCTTAATACAGGACTATAGATAGTAATCTACAATCAAGAGGATACAAAAAAGCCTAAATAAAGGATTATAAATAGTAATCTTCCACAAATAGGACACTAAAGCCTAAATAAAGAACTATAGATAGCAATCTACCACCAAGAGAATACTTAAGCCTAAAAAAGGTACTATAGGTAGTAATCTACTACAATAGGACACTAAAGCCTAAATAAAGGACTAAAGATAAAAAACTACCACCAAGAGAATACTGAAGCCTAAATAAAGGACTGTAGATAGCAATCTACCACCAAGAGGACACTAAAGCCTAAATAAAGGACTTTAGATAGAAATCTACCACCAAGAGAATACTAAAGCCTAAATAAAGTACTATAGATTGTAATCGATGCTCAAGCCTAAATAAAGTACTATAGATAGTACTCTACCACCAACAGGATACTTTAGCCTAAATAAAGTACTATAGATAGTAATCTATTGCCAATAGGGTACTTAAAGCCTAAATTAAGGACTATAGATAGTTATATACCACAAATGGGACTAAAGCCTAAACAAAGGAAATCTACCTATAATATGACATTAAAGCCTAAATAAAGAACTACAGATATAATCTACCACAAATGGGACACGAAATCTCTAAATGAAGGACAATAGTTAGTAATCTGTCACCAATAGGACACTAAATCCCATAATCAAGGACTATACACAATAATCTACCACTTAGAGGATACTAAAGCTTAAATAAATGACTATAGATAGTAATCTACCACCAGAAGGATAAAAGCCTTAATGAAGGACTATGGATAGTAATCTACCACAAATGGGATACTAAAGCCTAAATAAATGACTATAGATACTGTAGTAATCTACCACCAATAGGATACTTAAAGCCTAAATAAAAGACTATAGATAGTAATCTACCACCAATAGGAAACTAAAAGGCTAAATAAAGGACTATAAATAGTAATCTAAAACCAAGAGGAAACTTAAAGCCTAAATAAAGGATTATAGATAGTTATTTACGACCAATAGGATACTCAAGCTTAAGTAAGGGACTATAGATAGAAATCTACCACCAATAGGATACCAAAAGCCTAAATAAATGACTATAGATAGTTATTTACCACCAATAGAATACTTGAGCCTAAATAAGGGACTTTAGATAGTAATCTACCACCAACAGAATTATAGAGCCTTAATAAATGACTATAGATAGTAATCTACCACCAATAGGACACTAAAGCCTAAATAAAGGACTATAGATAGTAATCTACTACCAAGAGGATACTAAAAGCCTAAATACAGGACTATAGATAGTAATCTACCAACAAGAGGATGCTAAAGCCTAAATAAAGGACTTTAGATAGAAATCTACCACCAACAGGATGCTAAAGCCTAAATAAAGGTATATATAGAAATCTACCACCAACAGGATGCTAAAGCCTAAATAAAGGTTTAGATAGTAATCTACCACCAAGAGGATACTAAAAGCCTAAATACAGGACTTTTGATAGTAATCTACAATTAAAAGGATACAAAAAAGCCTAAATAAAGGATTATAAATAGTAATCTACCACAAATAGGACACTAAAGCCTAAATAAAGAACTATAGATAGCAATCTACCACCAAGAGAATACTTAAGCCTAAATAAAGTACTATAGATAGTAATCTACTACAATGGGACACTAAAGCCTAAATAAAGGACTAAAGATAGTAATCTACCATCAAGAGGATACTTAAAGCCTAAATATAGGACTATAGATAGTAACCTGCAATCAAGATGATAAAAAAAGCCGAAATAAAGGATTATAAATAGTAATCTACTACCAATAGGACACTAAAGCCTAAATAAAGGACTATAGATAGTAATCTACCACCAAGAGGATATTAAAAGCCTAAATAAAGTATTATAGATAGTAATCTACCACCAAGAGGATACTAAAAGTCTTAATAAGGTACTATAGATAGTAATCTACCATCAAGAGGATACAAAGGACTATAAATAGTAATCTACTACCAATAGGACATTATAGCCTAAATAAAGGACTATAGATATAAAGCTACCACCAATAGAACACTAAAGCCTAAAATGGACTATAGATTTAAATCCTTTTCCAATATGACGAAACTTCATCACTTAAAATTTTAATGACGCATTACATAATATTCCGCCATAAGAAAAGACGATACACGACTCAGAAGATCAAACAATAATTACTACTTCTTCTGTTCGGGTATAAAATACGAACAAAACAAATGATAACGAGGTTCTCTTGACTTTGAGCAAGCTAACTGTCGACTGGATTTGGCAATGTTTAATCGAAGACGAATTTACTGGGTGTGTTACAAAACAACGGCAGTAGAATTCCGGAGGCACACAGGATTGATATTTACAAAAACCGAGGCGCGTCCCAAGTTGGTGGATAGGGGAATGCCCTATCTATAAGCGTAGTCAGGTCATAATACGGAAAGCCTGACCGCGAACCATTGTAGCTAAACTGTGTGGAGAAACGCCACGCTTCATGCAGTATAAAGACCCCTTCTATATTGTCTACACAGAGCAGAGTCACTTGGACTCGTATGGAAGGACAAATTTCCTGCCCCTACCAATTTCTCCCCATTTCCAGTGGCAATCAAAACTCGTTGTCCCGGTTTCCCCTTCCACATTAGTTTCTTTCTTCTCTTATTTATATTTTTTTAATTTATTATCTTGTTCTCGTCCTGATAAAGCTGAAATATTGCTCACTGGACGTGTGGCAGAGACATTATTTAATATATTTGTAATATATTAATAGTAATTAGTTTTAATATAGCTAGTGAGAACCGAACCGTCAGTCTGAAAAGAACAATCCAAGGACAATGGCAACGTCGGAAAAACGAAGACATAAAATGAGCACGGCACAGAAAAGAAAATGAAGACACGCACATATACAAAAATGAACAACACGGACCAAATAAAAACCATGGGTGAGATCAGGTGCACCGGTAGAGTAAGCATCTCCTGCTTCTTATAAGACACCCGCCGTGTTGAACATGTCAACTCCGGTAGTAAAGTCAAATCCGGTAGAGGAAAATAAAACTTTAGTGGCAAAGAGAAAGATCTGTTATCATCTGGGAAACAGATATCTCTTAGCGGTCCACAAGATCGTGATGTCGACCGTAAAACTTCTGTAGTGATGACCTCAAGTTATGGGCATCATACCCTTGCTTAAGTAGCCTATAAATAAGCAACCGAGCTCTATCAAGGTAGTCACTGTATCGACCACAGGCCCTTGAGTAGCGAATGAGTTGGAAGATGTAAACTCCGTATGCTGGTGATATTGTAGATTATTTTATTTCTGAGTAAACAATTTCCATTCTCTTTGTTTCTTTCTTTTTTCCATTTGTGCTAGTGAATATGTAATGTACTGTAGTTCTCTTATTTCAATTAACTATGGTTCTAATTGGTCATTCTTATCACATGGCTATGTTTCTGTCTTCTCATCATTGGATAGAAAGTTAATGCTTTGGTGATTTTGGCACTCTTTTTGAAAAGTCTTTGTTGGACATACACAATTGTAAAATATGAAAAAAATAGTATAATTCCACATAAAATTTACACTGGAACTTTTATTTAGGAAACTTACTATTCACACTAACTGGTCAGTAACTAATCTTTCTAGACCCTAATATTTCACTATTTACATTTATTATGATGTAATAATGATTATTTTTGTATGAAAGAGAATGAATGAGAATGAAGGAAATATAATTTTGTAGAAAATAAACAAGTTGACTACATAGCTATATAGCTACTTTTTAAGTATGTATTCCATATTTTATAGGTAGTCAATTTCATATGATTTGAATATATATGTACATATTCGAGCTGTCCATTGTTGTGTTTATATTTTTATACTTTGTATTGACAGATCGATATATGTAATGAAAGAACTAAGTATTTATTATTGTAATATTTTATTTTGTAGGAATACTTGGTACTGTAGTGTTGTAGTATATAACATAAGAGTTATGAACTTAGATGGACTAATCATGATGATTTGCCAAACCCTTGTACCACATATAGGGTAAGCACTATGTGTATTTTTGTGTCACATGTCATTGTAATTCATGTCTGTGTACTTTTAGGTCAGTATCGTATATATGTTTGTATTTATGTTTTTACGTTATTTATGTTTTATATGTTCCAGATGTGCAAACTATGTGCATTATGTAAAACAATTATTATTCAGACTGATGTGCAAATTATATGTACATAGGGATGTGCTTCAAAACTATCATATTTAGGTCTGAATACTAGACGATTGAGATATATTATTTATTTATTTAACTGTATTAAATTAGAGTTATTGCCCTTTTGTCGTATTATATGTTTTAATTGTATGTGTCTTGTTTGTGTAAAGTATTTATGAATGTTATGTATGTTGCAGGGTGTTTCTTTCTACCGATTGAATAAACTACGAAACCCTAGCCTGTGTCTGATTATTGACCCGTTTTAAATGGCGCTCCAATACCGACACTACACTTAGAGCTATGTTGACTTAGGAACTGCCATACCATCGCACATCTAGCAGATCTGCAATGATCCAACCATCATCTTCTTCTTGCATTCCATCAGATTTAGATATTGAACCTGGCCTTCTTGATTACCAGTATCAACAGAATGGACTATTGAAAGTCAAAATAAGCAACATCACAACAAGGGCGGTAAGTATTCCATCGAACTCCTTGCTTTGTGAGATCCAGCCTGTTGC
>MJUU01023275.1:12072-22125 GCA_002080025.1 Modiolus philippinarum
GATACAGGCTCTTGAGAGCCTCTTGTTTTTTAGTACAACAGGATGCCTTTTGGACTCTCTTGCTCACCAGCTACCTATCAGCGGCTTATGCAGGATACTCTAGGAGACTTACTCTTTCAAATATGCTCTGTATTTATCGAAGACGTAATCATCTTCAGTCGTACTTATGAGGAACATCTAGAAAGACTTCAACTAGTATTTGATAGGATCCGTGAAGCCAACTTGAGACTTTCACCCAACACGTGCTACTTTTTTAAACCCAAGGTTAAGTATGTCGGACACATTGTTTCCGAGCATGGCATAGAGACTGACCTTGACAAGGTAGGGAAGGTTCTCACATGGCCAACACCTACTTCACCGGAGGATGTGAGACGATTTATTTGCTTCGCTGGTTACTATCGACGATTCATCCGAAATTTCAGTCGAATCGCCAAGCCACTTACCAACTTGATGCAACCACCAACTATAAAAAAGGGAATTAGAAGCCCAAGGTACAACAACCATGGAATTGGGGTGACGAAAAGGAAATTTCATTTTAAACTTTGAAGGAAATGCTTACCAGTGCTCCTATATTAGGGTATGCTGAATATTCTCAACCCTTTGAGCTGCACACTGATGCAAGCGGACAAGGCATTGGTGCAGTCCTATACTAAGAGAGAGAAGGATTGAAAACAGTCATTGCCTATGCAAGTAGAGGACTAACAAAAGACGAATAGCATTTTTCCTTCACACAAAATGGAGTTCCCGGCACTAGAGTGGGCAATCTGTGACAACTTCCATGACTACCTATATGGACACAGCTTCAAAGTTCTCACAGATATCAACCCACTGACCTACGTGCTGACCTCGACCAAATTGGATGCGACTGGTCACCGTTGGCTCGCAGCCCTAGCAGCTTATGACTTTGAAATTCTGTACCGCCCTGGTAAAACCGTTCGAAATACTAGGTATACCGCATTTTTGTGCCATAGATGCAGATGGACTTTCAAGACTCAACAACATTGACAGAGACTCAGTCAAGCCTTTTGTGGATCCATTCAACCTTCACTAGTAGAAACTGTAGCTATTGAGCCGGATGTGGTAGACATCAATGGAATAGATATGCATACAGACATATCCTTCAAATACTTCACTAGTAGAAACTGTAGCTATTGAGCCTGATGTGGTAGACATCAATGGAATAGATATGCATACAGACATATCCAGAGACATCAATTGGGCAACAGCACAAGCCAATGGTCCAGAACTCCAGCCATGGATTAAACTTGTGAAGTCAGGACAGAGACCTAGAAAAGACCATATACCACCCAACAGAAAACTTCAGAGACAGTTTGAACATCTACAGTTAATTGATGACATCTTGTATAGAAAGATTACTGTAGATGGAGTACCTAGATTACAGCTCATCTTACCATCAGCATACATATCAACAGTATTGGAGGCTATGTATAATGAAATGGGTCATCCCGGACGAGATAGAACCAACAGTCTAATAAGGGATAGACTCTACTGGAGTGGTATGACCAAAGACATAAAGGAATGGATTCTTCATTGCGATAGATGTCTGAAACGCAAGAAAGTACCAGAGAAATCTCCACTTGTGAATATCCAGACCACACACCCGATGGAACTAATCTGCCTTGACTACTTATCACTGGAGCCATCTAAGAGAGGACAACAGGATATATTAGTCATCACAGATCACTTCACTCGTTATGCGCAAGCTTTTCCTACAAAGAACCAGACAGCCAGAACAACGGCAGAGACACTCTTCAATTCCTTCATAGTACACTATGGATTTCCCAGTCGCATACACTCTGACCAAGGGGCTACTTTTGAAAGCCGACTTATTCAGGAATTTTGCCGCTTAACTGGAACTAAGAAATCCCGTACTACACCTTACCACCCGATGGGATGACGGAGCGCTTTAACCGAACTTGGAACTTTGAAACCTGACCAAAAATCCAACTGGAAAGCCCATGTAGCACTTTTAACACATGCATACAATTGCTCCCGCCATGAGGCTACAGGACAGTCTTAATACTTCCTGATATTTGGGAGGGAGCCAAAGTTGCCAGTTGATTTAGCCTTCGGACTTGCCACCGAAAAGAGTTGAAGCCGCAGTCAAAGTACATACAGGAATTGAGGGATCGTCTGGTTCAAGCTTACAAGCTAGCTGCTGCGTCTGCTAACACTGCTAGAGAAAAGCAAAAGAAACATTATGATATCAAGACCAGAGGAGCTACAGTGGAACAAGTAGACCGTATACTGGCAAAGAAGGTTGCTTTCGATGGCAAACATAATCTCGCTGATAGGTGGGAAGACAACATTTTTATTGTTATCGATCAACCGAACACAGACATCCCAGTTTACACTGTAAAGCAAGAGAATGGCGAAGGTAGGAAGCGAACCCTTCACCGCAATCTTCTGCTCCCAGTGGGATACATTAATACGCAAGATACAGACTTGCCACCAAAACCAGTACCAGCACCAAGACAAAGAACTCGTCTTTAAAGAACTTCAACCAACCACAACACTAGTATGGAGGATTCTGACACAGAAACTGATAGTGATGACAACTGGATCACTCCTGTTCCAGCGGTTCAATACACCCCAGCAAGTGTTATTGATGATGCCAATGGACAAGAACTTGGTGCCAGTTTCGAGGAACCAGAGTCAACCGGGGACGCCCTTCAGGGAAGACTCTGAGCAAGGAAGCGCTTCCGAAGTTGAAAGCCAATACGAAACAGACCCCGTTGAAGCTATTGAGTAACCGGCAGTGATACCTGCTCCTCAGGAAATTAAAAGACCTCCAGTTCAGCAACGCAGATCTACCGATAAACCCGTGTTCGAACAGAACCAAAGTGGTTGGCATCAGGTGAATGTGTCACCAAGTCGAGTATCCCAGTACCAGTGCCAGAATAGAAACAGAAAGCAGATTATATTTCTTCTCTTTTATCACAAGGTTTATTTTCAGGCATAGTGAGTGAAGCTGCAAAGACAGTTCATAATTTGTTTTCACTATTTAGACATTTTAGTATACAGTTAACAGATTACATAGTAATTACAGTCAGTACATTATTAGATTTAACAATTAACTGGTATATTAGTTTATTTCAGTACGATTTTTGTAGTATGTTATATTACAATTTATTAATCTACATATTTAATTATAGATGTACTGCTTTCCAGTCACAGCTTATGGATGACGAGGACGTCATTTTTGATGCAGGGGAGTTTGTGGCGGAGACATTATTTAATATATTTGCAAAATATTAATAGTATTAGTTTTAATATTGTAGATTATTTTATTTTTGAGTCAGCAATTTCAATTCTCTGTTTTTCTTTTTTCCATTTGTGCTAGTGAATATGTAATATTCACACTGACCTGTACTGTAGTTCTCTTTTTTCAATTAACTATGGTTCTAATTGGTCATTCTTATCACATGGCTATGTTTCTGTCTTCTCATTAGACAGATAGTTAATGCTTTGGTGATTTTGGCACTCTTTTTGAAAAGTCTTTGTTGGACAGACACAATTGTAAAATATGAAAAAAGTAGTATAATTCGACATAAAATTTACACTGGAACTATTATTTAGGAAACTTACTATTCACACTAACAGGTCAGTAACTAATGTTTCTAGACCCTAATATTTCACTATTTACATTTATTATGAAAGTTATTGTATGAAAGAGAATGAATGAGAATGAAGGAAATATACTTTTGTAGAAAATAAACAAGTTGACTACATAGCTATATAGCTACTTTTTAATTATGTATTCCATATTTTATAGGTAGTCAATTTCATATNTGTGTTTATATTTTTATACTGTGTATGGACAGATCGATATATGTAATGAGGGTACTAAGTATTTATTATTGTAATATTTTATTATGTAGGAATACTTGGTACTGTAGTATTGTAGTATAGAACATAAGAGTTATGAACTTAGAGGAGTTGTTATTGCATCCTTTTGTGTCGTTGTCTCTTTCACACATTCCCCGTTTCCCTTCTTTTTTCTAATCATGATGATTTGCCAAACCCTTGTACTACATATAGGGTAAGCACTATGTGTATTTTTGTGTCACATGTCATTGTAATTCATGTCTGTGTACTTTTAGGTCAGTATCGTAAATATGTTGTATTTATGTTGTTACGTTATTTATGTTTTATATGTTCCAGATGTGCAAACGATGTGCATTAGGTAAAACAATTATGATTCAGACTGATGTGCAAATTATATGTACATAGGGATGTGCTACAAAACTATTTATTTATTTAACTGTATTAAATTAGAGTTATTGCCCTTTTGCCGTATTATATGTTTTAATTGTGTGTGTGTATTTATGAATTGTTATGTTTGTTGCAGGGTGTTTCTTTATACTGATTAAATAAACTATGAAACCCTAGCCTGTATCTGATTATTGACCCCGTTATAGACGTCAAACCCTAATTAATCAATCAATGAATACAAAAATCGAAGGCAAAAGGCATGGCCAAAGCGAGAACACAGAAACAATGACGTTATACAGCTACAAAATTAACAGAGAAATAAAATCAAAACATTCAAAAACAAGGCACTCACAGTGTGAACTCCCATGAAAATCAAGTGACAACAGGTGCTCCAGAAGGGTAAACATGTCCTGCCCGTCACACTGTAAGTGAGTCAATTTAGGCAAAAGTAAAAATATGTATTGTCAAATCCGAGAGGACGTGATTCTAGCCGTTAATGTCCGCTTTCATTTTGGACGGCTATAGAATTTCTTGAGGGATGAAATTAACATAGGCTGAACAAATCCCTTACGTAGCAGCTTTTGAGACAATGTTTTGATCTATTCAAGAAATCACTATATTAACTGCATCGTCTTTGTAGCAGAAGCTGAAATTAAAGGACTGTGCTAAATGTTTTTTTTTGTGAAAGCCCTTGTAAACCTTGGCCTAATACGAGTAAAGGAAAAGGTCAGCTGAAAGTAGAGCATAGTTGGTTCCCACAGGAATCCCTATTGTCTGCTAGAAAACGCGACTTCCGAGTTCAACAAAATTATTGTCGATCAAAAATTCTAACATCTTGATTACGTTCCATCGCAGTAAAAATATTAAAGCATTTAAGTATCTTCATCCTGTCATTTATGGTAGAGGATAGCGTGGAGGATAGCGTGGAGGATAGCCACCATAGAATTCCATGCTGTATATTTTTACTTTTTTTTGCATTGTATTCATTTTGCATATTAACGCTTTTGCTTTTTCTATTTTTCAAATCATATATTCTATGGAATTAATTTAATATCTTTCATTATTATACAGATAGCGGTGATTTATCGATTTTTCTCAGTTAAATAAATGTCTTATAGTCACCGATGAAAATAAAGGATTTCTAGTCATTGGATGACGTCTAAATCAAATATCCCACATTCCAGTCAAAAATATCACCTATCCCTGTCAGTTTTGTTTCAAATATCCCATATCCCATTGTTAAAAGTCGTATATATCCCAAATCACAATATACCCCAAACAAGCCTCCTTGATATATTACGGCTATTTATTTATGTATAAACCTGGAATGAAGCTTGAAAATAAAACTGTCATGAATATTCCGATGCCATTGGGTGAGTAAGTAACTCGACAGAAAACCGCGAATTCAAGACTGCGCGAACTGAAATTTAATCCGACAACCGCGNATATATATATTTATATATGTGTATTTGTCTCTGTAATAATTATTTTTGTTATGTTTTGTCATCATGTCCTCAATGGACCCTTGATTGGTTAATAAAGCATATTCTATTCTACTCTATTCTATTCTATTCTATTCTATTCACCGTTTGCATACATTGATATTAGAAACTTTCTGAAAGTCGCTCTGAGCATTGATTCTCTTAACTGCAGGCCTCATAATTAGTAGTAATTAAAAGATTGGTCACAACAATAACAGCGTACATAATAAAGATGACCAAAAACCCCGACTACGAAAAATTTTATGTACACATTACGCAATTCATCCACACCAAATTTATACTCTGTAAAACTTAGTTTGCCAGTTTTAATGGTACAAGTATTCAAATACTTAATTACCACACAGATTCTACTTTACAGTAATCTGTACCCCCTTGCAGCAAGTTTGTGTAAACTAGAAAGCTAGGAAAAATATAGTAAACTTGTAAATATCTGACTGAAAACTAGAAAAATAGAAAAAAACCTACCTGTACCTGTAAATATCTGACTGAAAACTTGTATAACTACATACATGTACTTGTCACTTTATTGTCTATTTCAAAATTCATAAGCATGGAGAGTCACTATTTGTTTTAATCTCTTATTTATCTGATATATTTATTTATCAATTCTTTGCCCAATTCCTTTCTATTTCAGTTTATTATTTTCTATCTATGTGTTATGAAAATTATTTGTACACATATAACCTCGGTCAATATGTGGGATATTTTCTACATTATGGTTAATACAGACCAGGTAAATGTCGTCCAGTCTTGACCACAAGTATGTGTATTAGCTTTAAATAGGGTTTTATTATTATAACATGAATTTTTCGTAATCACAAAAGTTAAATTAATTCTTCAATGGAACAGTGATAGGAGATCCATAACTACTCAGCAGTTTTAGACGACATCTACAATAGCTTTGATGAAATGGAAAAATCTTTCCATATTGTGCTTTATTAGGACCGCCATAACTCCATCCGTCAGCTTTTTCTACATATATGCATGTCGTACGATAACTCAAGATTGTCTTTACTGATTTTTATGATTTTTTACTCCAAGTTGAACTTCACCAAAAGGAGCTCCCCTTTCTTTTTTTAAGCTATATATGTCAGAACATATTTTTTTGTTTTGTTTGTTTGTTTTTTAAACTAGTTTTCATATAAAAATGCATATCTTGTCGTACGATAACTTTTGAATGCCTCCAGGGATTTAAATGATTTTGATACTCAAGGTTGGACTTGACCAAGGGAAGCTTCGTTTTGTTTTTTTGGGAAAATCTGAAAGCAATTTTGGGGGAAAAACTTGGTTTTTATATGAAAAAGTGCATATTTTGAGAAATAGCTCTATGTCGTACGATACCTTAAGATTGCCTTCACGGGTTTAAATAATTTTGATACTCAATGTTGGACTTGACCGAAGGAAGCTCCCTTTCGTTTTCGAGAAAAATCAGACAATTATTTTGGGGAAAAAACTTAGTTTTTATCTGAAAAATTGCATTTTTTGACAATTAGCTTTATGTCGTAAGATAACTTAAGATTGCCTTCAGGGCTTTTAATGATTTTTATACTCAAGGTTTAAGGAAAAACCGAAAACAATTTTGGGAGAAAAACTTAGTTTTTTATTATGAAAAAATGCATATTTTGAGAATTAGCTCTATGTCGTTTGATAACCTGAAATGACTTCATATATTTTTTTTTTCAATTTTTTGATTTGATCTGAACAAAAGAGACATGAGTTATATGCAGAAACTAAATCTATACGATAACTTGGGGTTTTTTCCCCAAACTTTTTTTTATGATTTCCATGAAACTTCGCAAACAGGATTTTGGAACACACAAGGGGACGGGTTCCTTTCTGACATGGTCAGTATTCTGACTTAGTCAGTATTCTAGTTTCCTCACGTACGAGAAGTATTATTGCATAGCCTATTTATGCAACACCATAGTTCCATTTACATCAGTGTACATACAGGGTCCTAATTCTACATTGTGTACTTTCTTGTTATAAATGGTCTTTTGTGCAGACAAGTCTCTGTATGGATACTTTTTCTTTTATATGCTTTTATATGCTTGAAATTGTACAGCCAGTTAATTTTAAGCTAAAGTTTTGAGTTTTTTCCTTTTATCATGTCTGTGGCGGAGCAGGACATGCTTACCCTTCCGGAGCACCTGATGTCACTCTCGGTTTTAATGCGAGTTCACACTGTCAGTGGTTTTAGTTTTTTGTGTTGTCTTGTATATCATACTGTATAATTTTAGTTTTGTCTTCGTTATTTTGTTCGTGCTACTGGTTTGTCCTGGTTAATGTTTGAATACTCAAGAGACTTACAACAGCTTTTCAATTTTTTACCTTGGTACTGTATGAGGGTAAGAGAAGTAACACGTACCATGGATTTTTATTGGTTTTGTCTAAGGGTTAGAAAATGGCAATCAACCTCAACTCAGAACTTTCAAAACAATATATACCTCACTGATAGTGTGACGGGTGTCGCTAGTGAAACAGGACATGCTTACCCTTCCGGAGCACCTGATGTCACTCCCGGTTTTCATGGGAGTTCACACTATGAGTGCCTTAGTTTTTGGTGTCGTCTTTTTATTTCCGTGCATTGTACCTGTCTCACGTCCTTGTTTTGTCTTTGTTTTTCTCTGTTGCCGTTTTTGCCATGTCTTTGGATTTCGATTTTTGTTGTCTTCGCTTCCCGTGTTCCTTCGGTATTCTACTGCCGTTGTTTGTTACATGTACAAATGTACACATTTTACATGACTGCGGATTCTGGTTGTCATCAATGACTTTAAGTGGGGACGAGTGGATAAATGCTGACAGACCAATATAGTACCGATTTGTGTTTGATCGCGCAAAAGCTGGAAGTCTTGCCAATCGTTGGATATTCCCGACGCCTTGACGTCAGGCAATAATACCGAAAAACTGTACTAAATTTTTTTATGCCAGTTGACATGTCCAAATGACGGGCCTTCATTACTCATTGTAGTTGAATACAACTGAGAACTTAAAATTATAGATGGCAATTCATTAATTTGGATTTATACTGCCATTAAACAATCAAGATAACACACTTGAATATCTATTTTGAAAGTGTACGATAATCATTTAGATAAAAAAGGAATACGATATACGTTAATTCTAGAAGTGTTTGGTCTGAAAATTTTTATCGGCATACATTTAGAAGTTCCTTTTGCAGGACTTGGCAACAGTGTCTGCACCCAAGACCGCCCGACCTTCTATTACTGAGTTTAATCTATGGTTTCAAACACAGTATATTATGTATAGGAACTCAGTTCAGGTCAGCTACAATGAAGTATCGAATAAAGCAGAGAGGAATCAGCATTTTCCGAGGAGGAATGCAGATGCACAGTTATTATTTTTAAATCATCGTCTAAAGTATGACAATTCTTCATATTATACCAACTGGATAATGTGGCAAGGCACACTGGGCTTAAGACAGACCGGGTCAGAGTTATTGGGTTTATTATCGATATCGACCTACTATTTGAGTGACACTAAAACTGCATTTTCATTTTTATTTTGTGTAATGGCATAATCGTTAAATGGACTTAAATTATATCTCATTTGTCTAAACTTTTGAATTCTTATTCCAATTTTTACTTCTATGATTTTTTTTCTAAAATGAGACTAGGTAGAAAACTTTTTAAAGAGTTTTAGAGAATTGTCTATGTAAAATGTACTTCCTCTAGCGTTCAAATGTTTGAAGTCCGGGACTCGTAAGGTTCAATAAAAACTCTCTTGGAAGAATTATTAGTCTAAATCTGAAATCTCTTAATTAATATATTCGGTATATCCAATTTTCTGTTATTTCCCAGTCATTTGGCATGAATGCTCAATATTATGTTTCATGATCAACTTTTGAAGTAAAAAATCAAGATCGAATATTTCTTTCAATTTTTACAAAGGAATCTACTTTAATTACACCTAGAAGGTTTGCTTTTTCTCATCCCGTTAAGACGTATTTTTTGGTTTGCTTCCGTTATTTTGTACATTCTTCGGTTTAGCTTTCAACTTAATTGTGGGTCATTCTTTTTCATTCTGCTCTTATACAACATATAATTTTATAAATGATCAACATCTCAACGACATTGTAACTAAATGTATATTCCATTTTGATCATGAAGGGATATTTGGAAGGGAAATTCCGACATTTCTGCTGCAAGGTATGTTACAATCACACCAAAGAAACATATAGTTCTCATTGTTAAAGATACCGTTCTCAAAATAACACTTTAATAATTGAAAATTACTATACAATGTAGCGTCCCTCCCACAGTGACACTGTAACTACAATGTATCGTCCCACAGT
>MJUU01023275.1:22426-51525 GCA_002080025.1 Modiolus philippinarum
ACACTGTAACTACAATGTATCGTCCCACAGTGACACTGTAACTACAATGTATCGTCCCACAGTGACAATGTAACTACAATGTATCGTCCCACAGTGACACTGTAACTACAATGTATCGTCCCACAGTGACACTGTAACTACAAGGTATCGCTTCTAAAGCGACACAGTGATAATTAGAAAAAAAAACCTACAATGTATCGTCCCAAAGTTACACTTTAGTAATTAGAAAGAACTGTACAAGGTGTCGTTCCAAATGTGACGCTGTGATAATGAAAAAGAACCATACAAGGTATCGCCACACAAGTGACATAGTAAAATTATTACGAAAGAACTGTATAAGATATTTACCCTCAAAGTGACGCTGTGATAATAAAAAAGAATCGTACAAGATATCGCCCCAAAAGAGACACTGTAATAATAATAAAAAAAACGTACAAGGTATCCCCACAGTGAAATTGTAATAATACAAAAGAAGCCATTCAAGATATTTGCCCTCACAGTGACGCTGTGATATCAAAAAAGAATCGTACAAGATATCGCCCGCAAAAGTGACACTGTGATAATAAGAAAAAACCGTACAAGGTATCGCCCCTAATGTGACATTGTAATAATACAAAAGAAGTGTACACTATATTTAACCTCAAAGTGACACTGTGATAATAAGAAAAAACCGTACAAGGTATCGCCCCTAATGTGACATTGTAATAATACAAAAGAAGTGTACACTATATTTACCCTCAAAGTGACGATGTGATGATGAGAAAGAATAGTACAAGATATCGCCCCTAAAGTGACACTGTGATAATTAGAAAAACCGTACAAGGTATCGCCCCACAGTGAATTTGTAATAATACGAAAGAACTGGACCAGAGTATCACTTCCAAAAATAAACTGATGTTCAAGATATCTATGGCAAGCGCAAACTTCCAAAAAGAAACTCAATTTATGGTTAATAAAACATAGTTTTTCTCTACTTAAATTCAATTTAAGTTACTTAATTCGAATTAACGCTACTTAAATTCATTTAGCACTTAGATAGAGATATTTGCTGTTTATGTTTTTGTTGGAAAAACGAATTAAGTAGAGAAAATGGCAATTCAACTGTCATTAAGTGCACCCGAACAACATAAATTTAGTTTAATTCACATTAAGTTACTTAAATTGAATTCAAGTAGAGAAAAACTAAGTTTATAGTAACTGAGATTTTGTTTGCTTTTGGTTCGCTCTCGCATAACTCCATTCAAGTAGAGTCTCACTAAATTAGAATTAACATCCCAAGTTCTGTTTGATTGGTTGACAGGTGTGTGTCGACCCTTTCACCGTGTAGCGAAAAAAGACCTGTTTTATTATTACAAAAAATTAACCTAGTTAAACATTGGTTATTTGTTTCAGTGTTTTATTATTAAACCATTTTGTAAAACGGTAATGAATCATTTAACCGTAGTTCAAACCATGTTTCAAGCATGTTTCAAGTTGGCGGGTATATAGTTTTATCTGAAACTTTAAACTTTATTCCATTATCAACTTAAAACATGTTTTAAGTTGATGTTGATGACATCGCCTAAATATCGCCGATCTTCGAAAATAAACTGGCAAGCTTGTTTTGACATTGTTTAAGACTCGGTAACCAACTATTGTATAAAATGGTGCTAACGAGAACGTGCAGACAACACGCGCTCTTAGTATGTTTAAAGATAAAATCATTAGTAAAGTCACCAATAGTATTAATTTCTATAAAGATAATTATTATGAGTCAGCGCCTAAGCTGTCTGTTAACAGAATTAAGTCAAAACTGAAAGAACTTGGTGAGAAATATGTGTTTGCACCTGTCGACAAAGCTTCAAATAACGTTGCAATCATCTGAAAAAAAAACTATATCGATGTTCAACAAAACAAATTGGCCAAGTCAAGCACTTTTAAACATACAAATTGTGACGAGAAAACGCTCGCCACACAACATTACAAAGATACAGAAACGCTCAAAGTTTATGTACTGGATCCCTCAACTTCACAAAAATCCGTACTAACATCGTTTTATATCGGCGTCGAGTAATTGTTCTACTACAAATTTGTTTGGTTTGAACTTATTTTATTTGCATATCAAATACAAATCGGATAAGACACGAGCAGGAGCTTGCTCACGAGGTCCTCTCCAAATTACAATTAATAACAATAATTAGACATGCAAATATATTTACAATTACAATATAATAATACGAAATAACATAAAAAATAAGCAAATAGATAGATAGGTCACATGTGTAAGTGTGTTTGAGTGCGTGCATGAGTAATCGGCTTTAGACAAAGTAAATTCACTAATCAATGGAAACGTTTAGAGGTTTTAAGGAAAATAAAAACATTATGTAGTGCAATTTCATAGTCTTCGGAGGCTAAATTGCTAGTTAAACCCAACAATAATTTAGAATCTATATTATGAACGTTCAAAATTCTTGAAATATTATTTATAAGTGTTACTCTTGCTTCATTATATAATGGACAATGAAGAAGATAGTGATCAACTGTCTCCTGGTGATAACCACATTGACAAGACGGGCTTTGAACAATATTAACATTATACAAGTCGCTATTTAGAAAAGACGACGAACATCGGAGCTGTGTTAAAATTATGTTCTCTTTTCTAGGACCACTATAAAATGCTTCGGAACTGTTGAATATTTATCTTGTAAGGCCATCTTGAAACTTGAAGGGCTATCAATATTTCGTACGTTTAAATCCAAGTTGTTCCAAGATCTAATTGCAGATGGAAAAAAGAAGTCTGTAGTGAGGGAAAGTCTACAGAAGGGCATTATAAGGTCGTCGCCGTTACGTAAAGGATAAACAGTAGTTGATTGAATAGAAGGGGGTATTAATTCAATTAGATAATCGGGCGTTCTCTTGTAATATATAGAATGAAACATTTGTAATTTTTTTCTTTTCCTCCTTAGTTCTAATGTTTCCCAACCTACTTCTCTATAGAGAAACAGTTTCATCTATTGACAGTTATGATTTTTTTTACATTTAATACAACCCTTCCACATAATTTGATTAAATCAAAATTGGGACAACTTATAAAATATGGTCTTTTAAATTTTCGGGTCTTCAGTTCATTTGCTGTATCAATATTACTTACAACAATTATTTGCTCCTGGACATATGATGATATGATGAACGCACTGAATCTCTTGCTAGACAACATTTATGTTCGTTTTGGCACCATTTTTTATTATCAGGTCATTGGAATTCCCATGGGTACTAATTGTGAACCTCTTATTGCAATTCTTTTCCTATTCTGTAACGAACCGGACCAAAAAACGGAACTGATTGTGAAAAAAAACCCCACAAAATGGAACTCTACCAAACAGTGATAAACTTTTTCCTATTTTCAATGATAATAGCAGGTACATTGACGATATCCTTACTGCTGAAAATCCCCAGTTTTACATTATGTCGACATCATTTACCAACAACAATTGAAACTTAATAAAGCAAGCAATGATTCTAAATACTGCCCTTTTCTGGATCTAAGTATCATCATTGACTCTGGTAAAAACTAAAATTTATGATAAAAGGGGTGATTTTGATTTCACTATTACTAATTTCCCCTTTCTTGACGGCGACGTTCCCCTAGCTCCATCCTACTGGATGTATATTCTCAACTTGTACTATTCGCTCGCGTTTGTTATACCATTGACGATTTTAATAAGCAACCTTACTCTCACATCCAAACTTTTGCATTAAGGGTACAGATTTCATAAATTATTCAATGAATATAAGAAACTTTACAGAAGGTATAAGCATTTGATATCTAGGTATGACTTGACTTGCAAACAGCTAATTACAAAGGGCATTTCTGATCCTCGATTTTATGTAAATGTTGTTAAAAATGTCAGAAACTGATAAAAAAAATCCAAAAAAACTGGGACGTATTTTACATTCTTTACATAATAGTGGATACCGACGGGATATTTTAAACAAATCCGTTAAATTGGCTTTGTATTCAAGTAACCTGAAGACTTAACACATATATTGGCCTCTCACAGATACTGCCGATGTCAACTGAAATACATGACGACTCTTTATCAAGCCCTTTTGAGCTTGATTTTTTGTTCTGTTGTGCGACAGTGTTTTACCAGCAGACTAGGTTACTTGAGCTAGCCGTCAATTTAGCGGCGAGCACTCTTTGACCCATCTTTCTAAATTACGTTTTGTCATATGCTTTTCTCTTCCAAGATAGTGGTCAGAGAGCTAGTAGTCTACCTGTATTGGGTTTTATTCGTATGTTTATTATACTATAGGGAAACGGGAAAGAGAAAGGGGAGCTTTGGGTACCCATAAACCGGTTTTATTTCTACCACTGGCTTTAGCTAGTGCCGGTACCAAGCCCGGCTATCCCGAGTTCCTATCGTTATTTTTGTTTGTTTCTTGTTTCTGGTGCAGCTCGCTTCTGAATCGTGTCATGTGATTATATTTTCGGCCATTGTTGGTGTTTACTGTCATTTTAGTTTTTCTGGTGCAGCTCGCTTCTGAATCGTGTCATGTGATTATATTTTCGGTCAGTGTTGGTGTTTACTGTCATTTTGGGTTTAGTTTAAAACATGTTTCATGTTCGGTTTGACCTGAAATATGTTTAAGAATTAAAAAACAGGCCTCAAATAAAATACAGTTTTAACGGGCGCATTACATTTGCGCCAGTTTTTGAAAAGTGGGGTATTTCATTCGCGCCACAAGCTTGTATTTCAATTGCGCCATTTCTCAGGTAAAAATTTAACAGGTAAATTTTCAAGTAATAAAAAGTAGAAACAGTATTCAATATCCTATTTTACATTTTATTATTGTTTTTTTTTTGTATCATTGAAAAAAAATTAATGATTTCTTTAAAATGAAATAGCAATATATTGAATTAAGTACAAATTTCACTTCACAAATTCGTTTGTATTCAGATCAAATAGGTTAAGCGGATGGAGGTGTGTATTTTATATTCTACCTATTTAATCCCGAAATGATATTTTCATTGGCTTTGTAAATTCTTCTATATTAATATTTACTATATGTTATGGTACTACTGAACCTTTAAATTGATTGATTGTACATCGTTACGAATTTAGAAAAGTGCTATTATAGTGTAATATTAGTTCTAGCATTTTAGCACTATCTTTCTATATTAACCCTCCCAAAGGGAGCAAGTAAAAAAGGTAATTCAGGCGAACAGAAGAAGGAGGAAAAACGTGTAAAAATTAGTATAAATAAAGTATCTTTACTTTTATCTATACTATTTACCTGTAGTTCGCGCAAATGCAAAGTTTTTATTTTGGCGCAAATGAAGTGAAGTTTGTGGCGCAAATGAAAGATATTTTTGGCGCAAATGAATTACTAATTGGCGCAAATGCAATGCACCGATTTTTAACATATCGCCCTAAAATTGATACTGTGATAATTAGAAAGGACTGTTCAAGGTATGCCCCCCTTTCCAAAGTGAAACTGTAATAATTAGAAAGAACTGTAAAAAGTGACACTGTGATAATAATGCATATAATATATATATAATAATTACATAAAATACCCTACAATAAATCACTTCAAAAGTGACATTTATAATCAAAAAGCACTATACAAGATATCTTCGGAAAGTGGCACGGTAATAATTAGAAAGAATTTACAAGGTGACGCTCGCATAGTAATACTTTATCAATAGAGAATGAGCTGCGCAAGGGATAAATCCCAAACTTACACTATAATAGTTCAAGATATTGCCCAAAAGTGACACTGTGATAATTGGAAAGTACCTTACAAAGTACACGTTTAGATCCTAAAGCTAAACTGTAAAAATTAGAAAGAATTTTTAAAGGTATCGCCCCAAAGTGACAGTGTGATAATTGGAAAGAACCTTACAAGGTACATTCTGTATCACTCAAAAGTCAAACGACAATAAGGAGGGACTTGTCAAATTATCGAACTGCAACAATTAGAAAGAACTGTACAAGGTATCTCTCCCAAAGTGGCACTATATTAATAATGACAGTGTGATGATCAGAAGTTCCCATGGCCAGTAACATTGAACTACATTTATCTATCACTCCAAAAAGGCACTAATATTTAAAAGGATTTTACAAGGTATGAAAATGAATGTTGTGTATAAACAAATCATGGGAAATTAGACTTCTTTTAAATTACCAAATAACTAAATACCGAAGTTACTGAAGTTACTATACAATATGTGAACCAAACACGACCTCTTATGAATGGTCCAATATTCTGTTTTGCCAGCAACATTCTGTAAGACTGAGTAGTACATTGTACTTACCTGTCTTATGTGCCCATTGTCTGACTGATAAACGTATCTAACGTTATAATTGGAGATAAACTTATGTAACCTATTGTTCACTTGTGAACTGCAAAATAATGTTATTTTTAAAAGAAAGATCTCTGCTCTAGCCCTTTTCACCGGTTTTCTGTTCAGCACAAAGAGAAGCAAATAAAAACATAATTATATAGTGTGATAAAGAATGGGGTAACTATTGTACATGTAGTAATTAAATATTTCTATAAATATTGACATTTTTATTGTTATAGCTGTTTTCCGATGGGATTTAACATTAATGGTGTTGTCACTGAATATCACTTACCATCACATACAATGAAGGAGACTGGTATGTATAAAAATACAAAGGAATGTGTTGGTGATTGACTTGTCCATGTCTTCTTATAAAATTTTAGTTTCTTGATATTTGGGTTATTGGATGTGGTTTGTTTCCATTGATTTATTCACTTTTTTACCTTTTGCGGCCATTTAGGGCTTGCTATATGGTGTGAGGTTCCTCATTGTGTTGAAGACCGTACGGTGACCCTTAGATGCTTTGTTTTGGGTCGTTTTATCCTGGATATGGGATGTTGTCTCCTTGACATTTGCCCCATTTCCTTTCTTCTTCCTATTCATTGAAGGATAATGGTATGTATACAAATACCATGACATACATTGAAGGTGAATGGTAATTATACAAATACCATGACATAAAATGAAGAAGAATGGTATGTACACAAATACCTTGACATACAATGAAGGAGAATGGTATGTATACAAATACCATGACATACAATGAAGGAGAATGATATGTATACAAATACCATGACATACAATGAAGGATGATGGCAGGTATGCAAATACAATGACCTACAATGAAGGAGAACGGTATATATACAAATACCATGACATAAATTGAAGGAGAATGGTATGTAAACAAATACCATGACATACAATGGAGGAGAGTGGTATGTACACACATACCATGACATTCAATGAAAGAGAATGGTATGTATACAAATACCATGACATACAATGGAGGAGAATGGTGTGTATACAAATACCATGACATACAATGAGGGAGAATGGTATGTATACAAATACCATGACATAAAATGAAGGAGAATGGTATGTATACAATTACCATGACATTCAATGTGAGAGAATGGTATGTGTACAAATACAATGTTATACAATGAAGGAGAATGGTATGTTTACAAATACCATGACATTCAATTAAGGAGAATGATATGTATACAAACACCATGACATACAATGAAGGAGAATGGTATGTAAACAAATACCATGACATTCAATTAAGGAGAATGGTATGTTTACAAATACCATGACATTCAATTAAGGAGAATGATATGTATACAAACACCATGACATACAATGAAGGAGAATGGTATGTAAAGAAATACCATTACATACAATGAAGGAGAATGGTATATATACAAATACCATTACATACAATGAAGGTGAATGGTATATATACAAATACCATGATATACAATGAAGGAGAATGGTATGTATATGTTACAGTAAAAGTGTTTAATTAGGAATTATACATAATTACTGAAATATTAAGGAGTAATTATGTATTATTACTGAAATTTTTTTTATTTTCTCTCACTAAGCTGTAGAAATTTTTGCAAATATTCAAAGCGTAATTGTAAATACATTCGAACAATCCTTAAAGTCGCAGCAGTGTCCAATAGGAAAACAGATAATCTTAACTGCTTCAGCGGTTGTCAAGTTAAAGCGTCCGTTGATACAAGAGGTCAAAAGCGACCGTAAACGACTTCGTCGAAAAAGATCATACTAAACACTTTCAATGGCCGAATATTACAACCACATGAAACAATCAACAAGAACACTAAATGTATAATAAGTACACTTACAATCAGTTTCATTTTTTACAACTAACTCAGTCCCGTTAACAACTGAATTTTACTGTTGTAACGATTGTTTTTTTTATTTATCACACTGGCTAGATGGGGAAGGTTTGGGCCCAATAAAACTAGTTTAACCCCGCCGCAGTAGGTTTGCGCCTGTCCTAAGTCAGGAAATTTATTAAGCCTTTGTGTGTCTTGTCTGTTTTCTAGTTAGTTTAATTTATGTCTATAGGAGTCTAGGATAATGTTTATTTCGCTGAACTTGATTACTCTTTACTTAGGGGCCGACTCCGACCTACCGTTGGGTGTGGGGTTTCCTCACCGTTCATTGAAGATCTTATGGTGGCTTTGAGTTGTTATTACTCCCCTTTGGGTCGTTGTCTCTTTGACACATTCCCTGTTTCCCTTCTTTTTTTCTATTTTTCGTATTTAAGTATATTTTAAACGAGGGCTGTACTAATTTCCAATTTCCAGAAGTTAAATTCGCTTTGAAATGACCCCTCTACGTATATCTGTCAACATCTAATATCAAAGTATGATGCTGTATATAGTAACTAATGGAAATCAATTTAACTTTGGACACAAATTATTACCGGTAGACCCTATGAAAAAAAAATCGTTTATGGGTCCTGAAATTTAATAAACGGTTCCCAAAGAAAAGTTCCTCCAAGGAAAAGTTTACAACATATGGAAGTAAAGACATGTAATGACACAAGCAGCTTACCATGGATATAGCTAGACGATCTTCATTTACTGCAGTAAAAAACATATGTAACATATTTGCTATATAATAATATATAATTGAAAGAGGTTTGGCCAATTCTTCGTTAATTTATTTCCTTAAGCATACCAATTTTGTGAATAAGTCTTCTCAAAACTGTAAAAAAAACATATTTGCTAAATCACATGTCAGAATCAGCCAAATAAATGCTAAAACTGCTATCCATTATTATGTATTGCATTTGTTCTAAATTGTTGGAGATGATTTTTGTTGGACTGACTTTGTTGAGACTAATGAGTGTCGGACCAATAAGTGTCGGTATAATGAGTGTCGGACTAATGAGATGACCCCGGGTTTCTCTCACCTGAATTAAATATCATGAAAAATGTTGATGCATGGGAACACGTTGAAAAAGAAATTACAGTAATATTCTCCTTATGTACAATAACAAATCTAAAATTGTTTTCAGAAAATAAATGCTTCCCAACACTAATACAAAATGAAATTTGAAGCCGAAAATGGCTTGTCCCACCATTTCAATAATTCATGAATTTATTGCTTATTTATTGATATGCCTAGGGATCATATGCATTTGCAGTGAGTAAAATTCAAAAATAAATAAATAAATAAATAAATAAAAATAAAATAGAATAAATAAAATAATAAAATACAATATTTATATTTCATTATATTGAGTAAAGTATTAATATTCGGCAATATTATGCAAATTTACTGAAACCAAATCAGTAAATTTGTAGAAAAACCTTGAGAAAAATCAGTAATTTTGCATAATTACTGGTTAGAATTAGGAATTATGTATAATTCCTATGAGGTTTAGTAATAATACATATTCACTGGAATTTCAGTAATTATGTATAATAACTAATTATACATTTTTACTGTAACATATACAAATACCATGACATACAATGAAAGAGAACGGTATGTGTACAAATACCATGACATACAGTGTAGGAGAATGGAATGTATACAAATACCATGACATACAATGAAGGAGACTTGAATGTGTATATATACCATGACATACAATGACGGAGAATGGTATGTTTACAAATACCATGACATACAATGAAGGAGAATGGTATGTATACAAATACCATGACATACAATGAAGGAGAATGGTATGTATACAAATACCATAATATATAATGGAGGAGAATTGATGTATACAAATACCATGACATACAATGAAGGAGAATGGTATGTTTACAAATACCATGACATACAATGAAGGAGACTGGAATGTGTACATATACCATGACATACAATGAAGGAGAATGGTATGTTTACAAATACCATGACATACAATGAAGGAGACTGGTATGTGTACATATACCATGACATACAATGTAGGTGGTTGTTTAAATATTGTGTTTGTCTTCTATTGGCCTTTTTGTCGGGCAATGGATGACAGCAATTATAAGAATACTTTGCCAGTTGATTTTATGTTGACGATCCTGCATCCATGACATGATAAACATTGATGTAGCGTTGCTGGACAACCAGCAATGAATTCCGCTTAAACCGGTGCTAGGGGCCGTCTTGAACTTACTATGAGGTATGAGCATAGCTCATTGTTGAATGCCTCATGGTGACTTCAAGATGAAGAACAACAATAAAAGCGTTGTTCCAGACAAAGCTTCTAACAACATACTGTTTGTGTGTAAGAAACACTATCTCGACTGTCTTGTGAAGGAGATGGGCATCGACAGTTCATCTGGAAACCCTACTTATACCCCTACTACAATATCGAGGGATGAGATTGTAAAAAATCACACTTCAGTGTTATCATCATTTGGCATAAAAGTTAATGATGAAAACAATCAACTCCCTTACATCTACTGGGTACCTAAACTTCATAAGAATCCATACAAACAGAGATTCATTGCCGGGTCTTCCAGATGCACCACTAAACCTCTTTCACAGCTCCTCACTACTTTGTTGACCGCAGTCAGAGACGGCCTGAAAAATCACTGTAATAAAGCTTACTCCACAAGCGGTGTGAATCAAATGTGGATTCTTAAAAATTCAAAAGATCTCCTTGAACAGCTTTCCTCAACCAGTCTTACCCATTGCCATAGCCTTCAAACTTTTGACTTTTCTACACTTTATACTACCCTACCAAACAATAAACTGAAAACAGTAATTGCAGATTTAATACATTAATGTTTCTGCACAAAAAATGGAGAACGCAGATACACCTATTTAGTTATAGGGAGAGACAAGACATATTTTGTTAAGAACCACACCGATTCAAATAAGAAGTACACCGAGACTGACGTAATCAAAATGTTAGAATTTTTGATCGACAATATTTTTGTCGAATTTGGAGGTCGTGTTTTCCAACAGACAATAGGGATTCTTATGGGAACAAACTGTGCGCCGCTTTTAGCTGACCTTTTCCTTTACTCGTACGAGGCCAAGTTTTTACAAGGGCTTATTCAAAGAAAACAAAAATATTTAGCCCAGTCCTTTAATTTCAGCTTCCGCTACATAGACGATGTGCTTTCTCTTAATAATCCTAAATTTAAGGATTATTTACATCAGATCTATCCAAATGAGCTTGAAATTAAAGAAACAACTGAAGCACCTACTTCAGCTTTGTACCTAGATCTTTTATTGTATATTGACGAAGTTGGACGTTTGAAATCAAAGCTATATGACAAGCGTGATGATTTTAATTTCCCCATTTTGAACTTTCCCTTTCTTAGCAGCAATATACCTACCTCTCCAGCCTATGGAGTGTACATTTCACAGTTGATTCGTTACTGTCGAGCTTGTAGTTTGTACAGTGATTTTTTGAACAGAGCAAAAACACTGTCCCAAAATCTGCTTAGTCAGGGATTTGTTCAACCTTTGTTAATTTCATCCCTCAAGAAATTCTATGGCCGTCACCATAGCATCATTGAAAGATATGACGTGTCAGTATCCCAAATGAAAGTGGACATTTTCAGCTAGATTCACGTCTTCCCGGATTTGACTACCGACTTTGACATTTTCCCGGATTGAATCACCCACAGTGTGACGGGTGCTGTTAACAGAGCAGGACATGCTTACCCTTCCGGAGCACCTGATGTCACTCTCAGTTTCACTGGAGTTCACACTGTGAGTGTCTTTGTTCTGAATGTTGTGGTTTCTGGTTCTGTGCTTTGTGTCTGTCTGGCGTGATTGTTTTTGTGTCTAACGTCATTGTTTTCGGTGTTCTCGTTTTTGCCCTGTCTTTGGACTTCGATTTTTGTGAATTTCACCCCTTTGTTCCTTCGGTATTCTACTGCCGTTGTTCCATTGCTTGTTTTCCCACGTATTTGTGGAGATTTTGTCTCATTTGCTTTTACTCCATATCCGTTCATTGCTTATACAAATACCATGACATACAATGAAGGAGAATGGTATGTATACAAATACCATGACATACAATGAAGGAGAATGGTATATATACAAAGGAGTACCTGATGATACCTCAGTTTTTAGATGATACCTCAGTTTTTATAGGGGTTCACACTGCTAGTGCTTTAGTTTTGTGGCGTTTTTGTTCATTTTTGTTTGTTTGTTGTGTCTTTGTCATAATGTCAAAATTGCCGTGATTTTGGATTTATGATTTTGGAATTTCCCCTTTCCTCATTCTTGCTTCGGTATTCGTTTGCCGATGTATACAATGAAGGAGAATTGTGTGTATACAAATACCATGATGTACATTGAAGGAGAATGGTATGCATACAAATACCATGACATACATATGTATACAAATACATGACATACAATGAAGGACAATGGCATGTATACAAATACCATGACATACAATGAAGGGGACTGGTATGTATACAAATACCATGACATACTATAAAGGAGAATGGTTTGTATGTGTGGCAGGTCCATTTTACTGTGCTTTTAGTACTTTGATTTATATTTTAATCAATTGGTAAAAATTGTGTTTAATAGAATGATACTATGGAACTGATATATTTTGATTTAATATTTGGTTTGTTTATTTCAGTTATACATAGTATATGTAGTATATCTTAATTACCTGGACAGATAGTTTTACTGATTTATTTACCTGTATGTTTATTTATTTATCTTATGCTAATCATGTTTATATTTACAAATATAGTAATTAAGCATTGACTTCATATTTTGTACTTTGAACCCTCAGTTTGAATTCTATATTCCTGATTGGATAATCTTATCATATGAATTTCTTTTTCTTGGGCAATCTATAATTTGAAATTTTCTGGATCAGATGTCCATTTATATGTGTCTTACATTACATGTAATTGCATAATTTCCAAGTTTATGGATTTTTATTTATACCTTATATGGTAAGTTTTCTATACTTCTGTATTCTGGTAACATCTTAATATTTATTATGTTTGAGTTGAGTACATGACAGAATGAATGAGTGGAAAAGATAAGTGAGTCAGATCTGTATGAAAGTATATAAAATCTTACAAAAGCATATAAAATCATTAAACATGATAATATTAAACTATTGAAATAAAATAAACCAGAATATATTTGAAAATACAAACAGTGAATATAAAATTGGAGTAAAATATTACAGATTGACAGTATTTGTCTTGTGATAAACCTATCGCAAAAATAAGGGTAAAGTTAGTTTTAATCGATTAAGTTAATCGTATTATTTTAAAAATAATAAACCGATGGCTATATTTTTAAATGTAATTAGAGTGGATTAAGACGGCATATGATTTTGTCGTTAGACATTGTATTTATAAGTCCTAAATTGTTCTTTTAGTGTACAACATTTTATGACCTTGTATTTTCTATGATGATCATGATGATGTATTAACCTACCAGTATTGTTATTTATCACCTATTGAGGACCTTTGCACCTGACGTGAGGTTGGTATTGTAATTCTGTATTTATTAAGCTTTTGCTTACTTTTGCTAATGCTGATATATATTTAACTGCTATGTTGCTTAATATTCTTGCTGCTTATGTTATTTTTATGTTCATCAATTAGGCTTAATAGTTTTGCCCAATAATTAGGCTTAATAGTTTTGCCCAACAATTAGGCTAAATAGTTTTGCCCATCAATTAGGCTAAATAGTTTTGCCCATCAATTAGGCTAAATAGTTTTGCCCAACAATTAGGCTAAATAGTTTTGCTCAGCAGATATTTTAAATAGCTATTGTGATATGGAGTTTAAAAACATGAGACAGGGCTAGATTATTGTTATTTTACACACAATAGTTTTGTATGGAAACATGCAAAAGTTATCTTTCTTGTACCAATACAAATTTAATGTATTTTGACTGCTTACAGGGTCAGCTTTATTTTACCATCCTGATTGTAATTCAAACCACAATAGACAAACAAAACCTGAGACGTTGTTGGTTTTAATAGGCCTAGAATTCAACTGGGTTTTATATACAAAAACCATTACATACTATGAAGGAGAATGGTATATATACAAATACCATGACATACAATGAAGGAGAATGGTATATATACAAATACCCTGACATACAATGAAAGAGACTGGTATGTATACAAAAACCATGACATAAAATGAAGGAGAATAGTATGTATACAAACACCATGACATACAATGAAGGAAAATGGTATATATACAAATAGCATGACATGCAATGAAGGAGAATGGTATGTGTACAAATACCATGACATACAATGAAGGAGAATGGTTTGTGTACAAATACCATGACATAAAATGAAGGAGACTGGTATGTATACAAATATCATGACATGCAATGAAGGAGAATGGTATGTATACAAATACCATGACATACAATGAAGGAGAATGGTATGTGTACAACTACCATGACATACAATGAAGGAGAATGGTATGTATACAAATATCATGACATACATTGGAGGCGAATGTTATGTATACAAATTACCATGACATACAATGAAGGAGAATGGTATGTATACAAATACCAGTCTATACAATGAAGGAGAATGGTATGTATAAAAATACCATGACATACAATAAAGGACAATGGTATGTACAAAAATACCATAACGTATAATGATGGAGAATGGTATGTTTACAAATACTATGACATACAATGAAGGAGACTGGTATGTATACAAATACCATGACATATAATGGAGGAGAATGGTATGTATATAAATACCGTGACAAACAATGAAGGCAAATGGTATGTATACAAATGCAATGGCATACAATGAAGGAGAATGGTATGTATACAAATACCATGACATATAATGCAGGAGAATGGTATGTATACAAATACCATGACATGCAATGAAGGAGAATGGTATGTATACAAATACCATGACATATAATGGATGAGATTGGTATGTATACAAATACCATGACATGCAATGAAGGATAATGGTATGTATACAAATACTATGACATACCATGAAGGAGAATGGTATGTATACAAATACCATGACATACAATGTAGGAGGATGGTATGTATACAAATACCATAACATGCAATTAAGCGGAATGGTATGTATATACAAATACAATGACATAAAATGAAGGAAAATGATATATATGCAAAAACATGACCTGCAATGAAGGAGAATGGTATGTGTACAAATACAATGACACACAATGATGGAGATTGGTATGTGTACAAATACCATGACATACAATGAAGGAGACTGGTATGTATACAAACACCATGACATATAATGGAGGAGAATGGTATATATACAAATACCATGACATACAATGAAGGAGGATGGTATATTTTACGAAAGGATATGAAATAAATGAACATGAGACCATAACACATATGTCAACTCCAACTGCAATAATTTTAATGAGCTGTATGGCCATTTCAGAAATTTATTCCTCATCAGCAGCACTAGAACCCAAACAAAGGAAATCCATAATTTCCAAAAATGTTTACAATGCATAAAACCAAACGAAATCCGAATAATCAGTAATATCAAATATAGCTAAGGACAAAACTACGATGGAGGGAGTTAATCCTTCGGTTTTAGAATTTACATAAATTTAGATAATAATAATTAACAAAGTGTACACATAAGATATTATATCATGTACAAGTACACCATATCTAAGAAAAATAAAGAGCATACATCTCTACCACGGGGAATTGTTTTACCAACTCCACACTGCAATAAAAGACAAACTCCTGTATTAAATATTTTACGAAAGGATATGGAGTAAATGAACATATGTATACAAATACCATGGCATACAATGAAGGAGAATGGTATGTATACAAATACCATGACATACAATGAAGGAGAATGGTATGTATACAAATACCATGACATAAAATGAAGGAGAATGGTATGTATACAAATACCATGACATACAATGAAGGAAAATGGTATGTATACAAATAACATGATATAAAATGAAGGCGAATGGTATGTATATAAATATCATGACATACAATGAAGGAAAGTGATATGTATACAAATACCATGACATATAATGGAGGAGATTGGTATGTATACAAATACCATGACATTCAACGAAGAACAATGGTATGTATACAAATACCATGACATACAATGAAGGGAAATGGTATGTATACGAAAAATATGATATACAATGAAGGAGGATGGTATGTATACAGATACCATGACATACAATGAAGGAGAACGGTATGTATACAAATGTCACGACATACAATGAAGGAGACTGGTATGTATACAAACACCATGACATACAATGAAGAAGAATGGTCGTGTATAGAAATACCATGACAAACAATGAAGAAGAATGGTATGTATACAAATACCATGACATACAGTATGAAGAATGGTATGTATACAAATACCATGACATGCAGTATGAAGAATGGTATGTATACAAATACCATGACATACACTGAAGGGAAATGGTATGTGTACAAATACCATGACATACAACGAAGGCGGAAGGTATGTATACAAATACCATGACATACAGTATGAAGAATGGTATGTATACAAATACCATGACATACACTGAAGGGGAATGGTATTATACAAATACCATGACATACAATGAATGATAATGCTATGTAAATACATATTAGCCTTTTTACATGCGTTAAATGTTTAGTTTTTATGACTGAGGTAGACATAAGGAAGCGGGACAGAGAAAGGGGAGATTTAGGTACCCATTAATCGATTTAACCCTACCGCTGGATATGTTAGTGACGGTACCAAGTCCGGCTGTCCTGAGTTCCTATCGTTTACGTTTGTGTTTCCTGGCAGATTATACATATTTCACGGAAGGATATGGAGTAAATGAACATGAGACCATAACACATATGTTAACTCGAACTGCAATAATTTTAATGAGCTATATGGCCATATCGGAAATTAATTCCTCATCAGCAGCACTAGAACCCAAACAAAGGAAATCCATAATTTCAAAAAATGTTTAAAATGCATAAAACCAAACAAAATCCGAATAAGTAGTTATATCAAATATAGCTGGGGACAAAACTACGATGGAGGGAGTTAATCCTTTGGTTTTGGAATTTACATAAATTTAGAAAATAGTAATTGAACGAAGTGTACACATGAGGTATTATCTCATGTACAAGTACACCATATCTAAGAAAAATAAAGAGCATACATCTCTACCACGGGGAATTGTTTTACCAACTCCACAGTGCAATAAAAGACAAACATGTATTATTTTCAGCCATTGTAAATGTTTCCTGTTATCCCTTTTTATTTCATAACCGTACATGTACCGTATTCGGGTTAGGGTTAGGGTTACATGTACCGTATTAGGGTTAGGGTTAGGGTTAGGGTTACATGTACCGTATTCGTAAGCGAACTTTCATAGCCGAATAGAATTTCCAGTTTGGCAGAATAGGGACAGTGCCTTGCTGTGTATTTCTTGAAGAGTGAGGGGCGGACGGATGGTTGTCTTTCTTCTCCTGCACCTCTTTTCTCCTTCTACAGTCCTTTCTCTCCCTTCCCTATCTCTATAGGTCTAATTGTCATGGCATTTTACTCCCTGTTTTCTTTAAAACTTATTTTAACAATGAAAGATTCATAAGATAAAACGTTTATTTTGAAAACAAGCTTTTGGATGTGGTTTGTTCCCATTGATTTATTTACTATTGCTTTTTTCGGCCCATTTAGAGCTTGCTATATGGGGTAAGGTTTCCTACTGTGTTGAAGACCGCATGGTGACCCCTAGATGCTTTTTTTATGTCTTTTCAACTAGGAAATAGAATGTTGTCTCCTTAACATTTACCCCATTTCCTTTCTTTTTCATATTTATTTGATTAATTAGCATTATTGAGAGGATGACATTTCATTTCTGGTATATGAATTAAGTCTCTTAAACGAAGTTCTGGGAGACTTATAGTTTTTGCTCCAATTCTTATTCCTCTTCTTTTTTAGCTCACCTGGCCTAAAAGGCCATGTGAGCTATTGCCATCACTTGGTGTCCGTCGTCCGTCCGTCGTCCGTCGTAAACTTTTTCAAAAATCTTCTCCTCTGAAACCGCTAAGCCAATTTTAACCAAACTTGACCTGAATCATCACCAGGGTATCTAGATTCAAAATTATGTTCGATTAGTCAGATGACCAAACAACATGGCTACCGTTACTAAAAATAGCACATAGGGGTAAATTGCTTTTTTTTGCAAATAACTCAAAAACCATTACAGATATCAAAAATCTGACGAAGTAAAAGTAATCAGCATGACAAGATCTTCCTGCCCTGCAATTTTGAAGAAAATCCGAAAACCCGTCTTAGAGTTTTTGCCCTTTTTCCGTTAAAATTTCAAAATTTTGATTTCCTTTATTTTTTATCGCAAAAACTGTAACAGATAGAGGTCAACTTTAAATTGCAAAAATGTTCAGCATATCCAGATCTACATACCTTGAAATTTTGAAGAAAATGTGACCAACCATTTAGGAGTTTTTGCCCTTTATTGGTCAAATTTAAGAAATTTGATACTTTTTGTCATCAATTTAAAAAATCTTCTCCTCATAAGCCACTTGGCCAATTGTTACCAAACTTGACCTGAATCATCACCAGGGTAAACAGTTTAAAATTGTGTTCGATTAGTCAGAAAACCAAGCAACATGGCTGCTGTTACTAAAAATAGAACAAAGGGCTAAATTGCATTTTTTGCAAATAACTCAAAAACCGTTACAGATATCAAAAATCTGATGGAGTGAAAATATTCAGCATGTTCAGATCTACCCGCCCTGCAATTTTAAAGAAAATCCGAAATCTAGTGTTGGAGTTATTATCCTTTTTCCGTACAATTTTCTAAATTTTAATTTATTTTTTTTATTTTAAAAAGTGTAACAGATAGAGGTCAAGTGTAAATTGCAAAAAGGTTCAGCATATCAAGATCTATCCACCCTGAAATTTTGAAGAAAATCCAAAAATCTTTGTAGGAGTCGTTGCCCCTTTTCGTGGAATTTTCAAATTTTCATATTTTGTCGTACGTCTTTTATATCCATAAACAGAGAAGATGAAGGTATATTGTAAATTGTTTAAAATGTTTGCCATGCTATGGCAACTTGTAAACTGGTGTATAAAATTGTTCGTTGACTGCCATTTTCAAAATGGCCGCCAAAAAGGCGGGAAAATTCAACATTGTCAGATTTCAATAAAATTGGGTTTCCAATGCTCTCTATATTTTTCAGTTATGGTGTACTTGTGCGTGAGAGAATTTCTTATATGGATATAATATTGATACTTTCAAATTTTGGCAATTATTTTTGTAATTTTCGAAATGTAATCAGACCACCTGTTTTAAGCGCCCACATCTCACTATTTTATAACGCCAAATTTTCTTACATTCGACTTGATTAGTGCCCTGTGTTTGTCTATATGTTGTAGTTGTCCACTAGCTTAAGACACTAGTGCTTTTGTCGGGCAAAGGATGACAGTGATTGTAAGAGCACTTTGCCAGTTTAATTGATGTTTGTTGACAATCCCGCACCCATGACCAAGAAAGACATGGATGTAGCGTTGCTCGACAATTAGCAAAGAATTCCGCTTAAACCGGTGCTAGGGGCCGTCTTGAACTTACTATGAGATATGAGCAAAGCTCATTGTTGAAGGCCTCATGGTGACTTCAAAATGAAGAACAACAATAAAAGCGTTGTTCCTTTGCTTGTTTTTTACCATGTATTTGTAGAGACTTTGTCTCATGTGCATTTACTCCATATCCTTTTATTCACCATTTCCAAATAGATATTGATGTTGCCACTTCAAAACAGGTGTTGAAAATTGTTTATTGACAACCATTTTCAAAATTGGCTTCCAAAAAAGGCGGGATAATTCAACATTGTCCGATTTCAATGAAATTTGGTTTCCAAGTGGATATTGATGTTGCGACTTCAAAAGAGATACTGAAAATTGTTCGTTGACCGCCATTTTCAAAATGGCCGCCAAAAAAAGCGGGAAAATTCAACATTGTCCAATTTCAATGGAATTTGTTTTCTATATAGGTTTTGATGTTGCAAATTCAAACTAATATAAAAAGTTGTTCGTTGACAGCTATTTTCAAAATGGCTTCCACAAAAGTCGGGAAAATTCAACATTGTCCGTTTTCAATGAAATTTGATTTCCAAGTGGATATTGATGTTGCGACTTCAAAACAGATGTCGAAAATTGTTTGTTGACCGCCATTTTTTCAAAATGGCCGCCAAAAAAGGCGGGAAAATTTAACATTGTCCAATTTCAATGGAATTTGGTTTCCAAACGGGTATTGATGTCGCAAATTCAAACCAATGTTAAAAATTGTTCGTTCACTGCCATTTCAAAAGGCGGGAAAATTCAACATCGTCCGATTTCAATGAAATTTGGTTTCCAAGTGGATATTGATGTTGTGAATTCAAAACTGATGTTAAGAATTGTTGGCTGGCCGCCAATTTAAAATGGCTGCCAAAAAAGGCGGGAAAATTCAACATTGTCCGATTTCAATGAAATTTGGTGTCCAAGTGGATATTGATGTTGCGATTTCAAAACAGATGCTGAAAATTGTTTGTTGACCGCCATTTTCAAAATGGCCACCAAATAGGCTGGAAAATTCAACATTTTCCTGTTTCAATGAAATTTGGTTTCTAAATAAATATTGATGTGGTAACTTAAAAATATGGTTTTAAAAATTGTTTTTGACTGCCATTACAAAATTATGTATCAACTTCAAAACTGGTGTTGAAAGTGGTCATAACATTTTTGTCAAAAAAGTGCAACAAAGAAACATAGTTAAACAAGATCAGACTTTAAATACAGTCCAATATATTGGTGGTGCTTGAGCTAACAAAGTTTGAGAGACTTAAGTTCAACTGTATAACTTAAAATGTTAGCTTCATTGTGGCAACTGAAAGCCAGGTGAGCGATATAGGCTCCTGGGAGCCTCTAGTTCTTTCTTTCGTTCTTTCTTTTTCTTCCCCCGCAAGTGTGGCCGCCCAATTTCTCAGCCATCTTGAGTCCGATCTTCATTAAACTTGACACAGCAATGAAGGGCCATGTGAAGATGTGCAATCACGCCTGGGAATTTTCAAAATGGCTTCTGTTGCCATGGAAACAAAACAGGCGGGAAATTATAAGTGCTCCAAAATGAATGAAATTTTACATAAAGGTTGTATAAGTAGTATCGAATTTATTTTTAGGTCAAAATTTTCAAAATGGTGGCCGTTGCTATGGAAATAGGAAAAAGGCGGGAAAATTAAAAGTGCATCAAATTGAATGAAATCTTGCAGAAAGGTCGTGTAGGAAGTGTAGGAAGTGTGAAACTTACTCGCAGGTAAAAATCCAAAATGGCAGCCGTTGCCATGGAAACAGAAAAAAGCGGGAAATTAAAAATGCTCCAAATCACTTGAAATTTAACAGGTTGTATAGGAAGTGAGAAACTGAGGAACTTATTTTTTATTAAAATTTCTCCAAAATGGTGACCGTTGCTATAGAAATAGAAAAAAGGCAGGAGAAATTTAGGTGCTCCAAGTTGGATGGAATTTTACGAAAAGCTCAGTATAACGGATGTGGAAAAAATGTGTCACAAATGATGGCTGTGCTGTTGCTAACAAAATGGAAAAATACAAGAAATTTGGAGGCGCTTCATTCTTTATTAAACATTACAGAAGGGTTCGGTCTTACATATAGGTGTCATATTTACACTTGGAATTCTGATATGGGAGTTCGTTTGGAAGACTTTTGTGTTTGCATCCAAACACAGTTATACTTGTTACATATGCATTCCATGTGTGGTGTTTGAATACTTCAGCTTTTTTTGTAGTACAAGGATACATCCTTGTGTAGTATAAATACCGGTTGGTCCTGAGATAAAATATTTATACATCCTTGTGCAGTATAAATACCGTTTGGTCCTGAGATAAACTAATTAAGAATCAAGAATTATCGTTTAATAAGATAATGATTGTTATAATGTATTCTAATTTTTGCAGGTAATTTGACAACAAAACAAATTCTGACGACAATTCTTGTTATAATATTATTTATTTACTCTGGATATGAATGGATGAAAATGATGAAAGAAGACAACTCGGTATCAGGTCAACAAGTCATGGATGGCCAAATACTGCATAAAACATTTTATAATAAAATTGTAGTCAAATACAAGATATGTCCTATGTTTTCCTGTGTTTACAGAAACAATGTATCCCAGTTTGTGTCAGAACTAGTACTTCACTTTAATATGACATTGGTACTTAAAGTAGATGACTTGTATCACAGGATTTATAAAATCAAAGGTTCTAATAGAAGCAGTGAAATTAACAAAGATAGAAGTGTATGTAGAAACATAACTACAGTACTGAAACAAGTTAGATGTCATATTCCACGTGTCATTACAGGAGTAGGACCGTGTTTACCGTCCTGGATATATCTCCATGAATATAAATCTAAAATTAAAATAAAATAAGAAAACATTTAATATTCAGAAAATATATACAACAAGTTGTCATCAAGTATTTGGTAAATAGACTTGACTACCAGTTCCATTAGTTATATTATTGGTATAGATACTTTCTAGATCTTATCAAACAGGTTTGAATAATGGGCTTCTAACACGACTTTTGAGATGACTAAAAAAAAACGACCAAAATGACAAATCAGTGACGGATCTAGACTTTCTGCTAAGAGGGGGCCCAACTCATAATTTTTTCAAAAGGGGGAAGCCGAAACCCATTTTTAAAAAAAACCCTAGGAATTTTAGATATTTTCCAACCTAAGGGGGGGGGCACCCTGGGCCCCCTAAAATCCGCCACTGGATATTTTGCCAATAATTTTTCTATCACGTACATTCATTACGCACTTCACCTATTAGTAATGTTGTTTTATCAGAAAAAAACTCAAAGGGAGCAGAGTTTAGCATATATTTATTACCGGAAACTCTAATTACCATTTTATTTCGGTAAACTTATATTACTTATTATTCTGATTTCGTTTGCTTTTATGCATTTAAAACATTTTTTGAAATTGTGGATTTTTTATGTTTGAGTTCTAGTGCTGCTGATGAGGACTTAATTTCTGAAATGGCTATACAGCTAATAAAAAATTAATGGCAGTTGGAGTAAATATGTGTTATGGTCTCATGTTCAATTACTCCATATCCTTTCGTAAAATAATAGCAATAAAAACTGTTATGAAGCGGAGATTAACGTGTGTTTAATTTCGAAAACACAAATTATCATTCGGCAATTGGGATTTTCTTTCCTAAACCAGTACCTACCCGGTAAACCGGGTTTTCCGGCGAAAATCCTTGTTAACTAAGTTATGGTTAATTTTGCGTGTCATAAACCAATCGAGCGATAGTATTATTAATAAATACCTCAATTGAAGTAAACAGTAGTTATTCAACAAAGAAAATGAATGGAAACACCAGCAATGACCGAAAATCACTTTCGCATGCCAATCAACCTTGGAACTGAAAAAACACCAATAAAAAGATAAAAGACAAACATGTAAACAACATAGCCGGACTTGAAAAAAGCGAGCACTGGGATTAAACCGGTTAATGGACACCCAACGTCCACAAAACCTCCCTTTTCTCTATCCCGTTTCCTTATAGTAAATGAACAAAACCCAATGCAGGTAGACTACTAACTCAAAGGCCACTATCTTGCAAAGGAAGGAATACGACTTAACGATGGGTCAAAGAGTGCTCCACGCTAAACTGCGTGCTACATTTCGTAGTTCTAGGAGCCTAGTCTGCATGTAAAACACTGCAATACTATGGAAGATATAGTAAACTCAAAACTTCCTGAAGGGTTTGGTAAAAATCATGTATTTCAGTAGACATCGGCAGTATCAGAAAGAGGCCAGTATACCTGTAAAATCTTCAGGTCGTTGGATCCCAATTTAACAGGTTAAGCAGAATATCCTGTCAATATCCCTATTGCGTAAAAATGTAAGTTACGTCCATCTTTTTCTGGATTTTTTTTATTAGTTTTGGACAGTTTTAACAACAGTTTCGTAAAAATGTAAATTACAAATGCACTGAGTAATAACCAAGTCACGCAATATTTCGTGTCTAAGGTTGATATCTTCTACAAAACTTCTTTAATGAGTTTAACAATTTATAAAATCTGTGTTATTTGTTGTAAAAGTTTGGATGTTAAAGTAAGGTTACGTTCATTGAAGTCGCCAAGAGTAGAAAAGCAAACCGTAACATTTAAGATATATACGTCCCGTGCAATGGAGCTAGAGGAACGTCAAGGTCAAGGAAAGGGAAAATTAGCAACCGGTCCTTTTATCGTGTAGTTTCAATTTGAATTTTATGTCTCTTCAGTACAGATATTAAACATCTCAAAAGGCTAATATTCAATTGCCGTGATTTTGGATTTATGATTTTAGAATTCTTGCTTCGGAATTCGTTTGCCGATCTATTCAACAAATATGAAGGAACTGACGAAGAACTCTTGATTTAAAGATCCAATATCATGGCTCTTCCTCCGGCATATTATCTGACAAAGAACTAATGAGTTAAAGAGACTACTTGGCTAGTGATAACTCCGAAAACTTGCAATCCATTAGCAAGGGCATTGACCCGTGCAGTTGCAGTAAAACAAATAAATGCCAAAATAGTATTTAATTTTAGATTTGTTGATCTCTATTCTGACTTGTTATGTCTCGGCAGTACAGAATAACAAATAGAAAACTTGGAAAACCAACAATTAAAACAATAAAATGGGCCTAAACATGGTACAAGTATTAACTTCCCAAAAAGCTAGTCTGACATCAGTATTCCTTTACCTAGACAATAGAAGGTATATTTTGTTGATGATTTACCAGAATTTTCTAGCTTCATATTCGTAATGGTAATCAAAATACAATTTAATAATTGCGGTTCTCCTGATCTACAGGAAGAACATACACATGTACTTAACAAATGGACTGGTTTCTTTATTCCGACAAAACCAGTATGATAACTTTCCTAAAGTGTTAATGTAGAAAATAATGCGTGTTTATTTATATGCCAACAACACGCTTAGAGAATGGTAAATAATGTCATTTAAAATATTATTGAGGAAAAATCAATGAATGAAAATCACGATCATTAGTGTTGAAACAACGGCAGTAGAATACCGAAGGAACAAAGGAGTGGAATTTACAAAAATCGAAGTCCAAAGACATGGCCAAAACGAGGACACACAAAACAAAATACAAAAAACAATGACATTAGACAGATACAAAGCACAGAAACGATTTGCAATGATATTGTCGTAACTTTATTTTAATCAAATGAACACTTTGCACTTCATTGACCACCATGCAAAAACTGGTCCGCCGTTCCGCAATGCTACGCTCGTTAGTGTCGCCAAGCGTAGCCAGCGTAACACAGCAGGACCCCAGTTTACACCATGCAGTGCAAAAATGGAAACTTTACCGAAATGCAATTGCGAACGTGGACGCCTTACCGGATGTGCTTTTTCTGAAACTGCACAGTGACGTCAGACAAAGAGTAACGTAAAACTTAACCCAATTAATCCAGTCGTTATACTCCATTCACTACGATCGCTTCATAAGGAGAGAATCGGATACGGAGAGGGATTGGATTATACAACTTACTGTCCGTAAAACTGAACTTTGATTTTGTAATTACCAATCCATTGGTTATTTGACATTCTACTGCCGTTGTATCAATAGCACTACGGTAAGATATCATTGGATTTCAAAATGCTTGATTAGATCTGCAATGAAGAGACAAACTTAGACACTGAATTTTGTTATTTATGCTCCTTCACGAAGACCATGTGATGATATCGGGGATAAAGCATTTATTGTCCGTTTATCTTTAATTATCTCTCTATTTCTCTCTATCTCGAATGTTTTGATTATTCCATCCAAACGTTTAGATTTTATCTGCACTGATGAGACATAATTTGTCGAAATGCGCATATGCAGAAAGTAAATTCACAGTAACATCGGTATTTAGTTATTTGATTGTTTGAAGTATTTATTTTCTTATTATTAAAATATCTCCAAAGATAAAGTTTATAGTCTTTACATCTACCATTTCTTGTTGTTTTTTTTTAATATTCTAATTATTTCTCAAAATTGTATCTGTTGAATGAATATTGATGCACAACACTTCCTGAATATTGCTTTTATTAGTTTAGCGGTTTTCAATAGGGTTATTTAGCAGCTTTCAATAAGGTATTGAGTCTCTTATGAGACTGAATTTCTTCAGAGACTCGTAAAAAATCATAAATAAAAGATGCTAGATCCTCCAATCTCACACAGAAGCTTTAGTTAGTCGTCATATAAGCGGGAGGTTGATGCATCAATAAACCTGGTTTAACCCACCATTTTATTTATAAAATGCCCGTTCCAAGTCGGGATTATGACGGCTTGCAAAAAATGTTCTGTGTCGGATTGTGTTCCCCTGATTCAGTCGAATGTAATACGGATTTTCCTTACTGGTCTCTTCCTTTGATCAATTCGGACTTTTATTGTCACTTTTATTTCTCACTTATAGATATATTGATGATGTTCTCTCCATCAATAATCATTTTCTAAATGGATCCCATTAATATATCCGCCAGAACTAGAGAAAAAGGAAACGACAAAAACCACTAGATTTTACATCTTTTTTTGGACTTGCATCTCGAATTTGACGAAAATGGTCGTCTCAGTACTAAAATTTACAACAAAAGGGACGATTTAAATTTCAAAATTATCAATTTCCCTCACAAGGACAGTAATATTCCAGCTTCTCCTGCTTACGGAGTGTATGTTTCACAGTTGATACATGACGCGAGAGCTAGCACAAATAATACAGACTTTCTTATTAGACATAGTTATCTCCGTGACCGCCTTATTAATCAAGGCTTCAAAAAAAAAAAAAAAAAAATCCGTCTCATACGATCATTAAAAAAGTTCTTAAATAGATACCCCTCGTGGAAAAATTTGAAGTTTCGGTCCGAACTCTGATTTCAAGATTCTTTCTTTACTTCATACTGGGGTAATCATATCTTTTAACTGTCTGCGACCTTTCAACGGCTATTTGCAGTTGAGTTGCTACCGAACACTTCCGCAATGGAAGGGTAGGTTTAGCATGCCATAAAACCGGTTTAACCCTCCATTTCTTTTGAAATGACCGTTCCAAGTCAGGACCATTTTGGTCGACATATTTACTGTTGTTTTCCACCTGATATGTCTTTTTGTCTCATGGACTTCGGCTCTTTACCACTCTGTTCTGTACTTTTGTTATTACNCCCCCCCCCCCCCCCCATTTACTGGATTGATACATGTTTGACTGATACATAAAGAATTTGACATTATACTGGACTTTTCACTTACAGTATGACGGGTGTCAACTGTGAAGCAGATTATGCGTACCCTTTCGGAGCACCTGATAATACTCCTGGGTGTGTTAAGAGTTTCACACTGTTAGTCTTCTATTTTTGTGGAGTATGTATCATGTTCTGCTCATTTCTGTTGTCTCTCTGTACATGTGATCCTTGTATTGCCATGTACAATGTATATCATGTTTGGTCGTTGCTCTGGTATTCATTAGGAAATTTATTTCATATTGATCAAATCTGTTTTCTTTTTTTTTGTTTTGGCAACATTCAAGATCATGAACTATTGTTCTTTATCCGTTTTGATTCTGGTGTAATTGTGTATAAGTAACGCTATTGTAACGTGTACCGAGCGGTTGTGGCTATAATATATAAATTGAAATAGTAGGCCCGTATCTGGTATGCCATAGTTTGTGAGATTAAACTCAACTAGAAATAACTATAGACTAAATAACACCAAACTAAAATATGTACAGGGGCTCTTTGCATAAAACAACATGACATTTAACTATAACACTGTACAACGTAAATCCACTACCAAATGATCACTATGCTATGTCAAATCAAAACGCTAAATATGCTCAAAATGTAAACAACAGTGCATTTAAACCTATAAATATATATAATATATACAACTGAGAAAGGCTTTACACAAGCTATCTGATGTGCATAGAAATATATCTGTAAATGCTAAATGTTAAGGACTTCTCAACCCAACAATGTTAAAACGCCAAGACATATAAACTGTTCAAGCAACAAATGCTTAAAGGCAACCACAGCAACAAATGCTTATAAACCACTGTAGCAACTAATGCTTATAGACAATATACTTGTTTTAGCTGCGACCAGTCAAAATGACATACAACTTTGAACACTGTAACCCTATAAACCTTGTCTACTTACGTCTTTACAACAGTCTTCTTGACGGCCACACAGACAATGACACCGATCACACATCTCGTCCCCCTTTTATACTACCGATCAACCAATCAAATTGAAGGGATTGTCCGAATCTTGGAAACGTTTGATTGAAAGGGTATTAACCTAAATACCAAAGAGTTCGTTAAATTGTTGTTACCTTGTGATTAACTGAATATGAAATTGACATCGTTATATTATAACATTGAAATGCTATCTAAAGGGATAAACGGACAATGTTGAAACAATTATTGATTTTCTTGACTTGGGTATTTAATTAAAACTGCATGATGCAATAGGCAAAGAAATCACATTTCGTTACATTACCCACGCCTCCGAAAAAAATGCGTCCCGCATTTGAACACTTATGTTGTTTGATTTGATGTATTCTGTACTTCTCTATAAAATACATACTTTTTTTTTCTTGTGCAGTTCCTATTTACTTTCTGGCATGTGGCTATGTTTTTCGGCCATTGTAGGTGTTTCCTGTTATCTTTTT
>MJUU01023278.1:1058-15285 GCA_002080025.1 Modiolus philippinarum
TTTTTTTGTAGAAATTAAGTGATTTTTAGGTCTTTTGAGGGTTTTTTTGGGGGTCGTAGTAGTTGTATATTTGGACGTGGAAAGCTGCGCTGGACACGTCCAAATATACAACTACTAGGCACTCTATGATATGAAAAATGTTACGTTCTATTTGAATTTCACATTTATTTCATGATTTAATAAACAGTTTCTTCAAAATATGCCCGAAAACATTGCCTAGGTCGATCACTTTTCTCACGAAATATCGCGTCCCGAAGTCCTAGAGTAAAAAAATCATGTATTCCGACTGGGAAGGTGATGATAAACACTCGTAAAGTAAACATTAGACATTAAAAGACTTTTGTGACACTTATCGGTGCATGAGATGGTTCTATTGATAGATATTTTCTTTCAAACACCGACGAAACGAAAATCTATATCTACGAAAATGGCTATATGGCGTCTTCGTCGCAATGCATTATGGGTATTTTGCCTGTCAATAGGATTTGATTGGATCAAACTGGTTTGTTATAGAGTTTCAAATCCCGTCAATATATTAGTCCCAGATTTAACCCAGAGCATTGCCATGTATATTATTGATTCTAATATGGCAGGAAATGGACTTTTTCATTCTGAAACGACCTACAAGCCATCAAAATTTAGTATGGACAATGCATGGACGAGTTAACTGACCTTAGGAAATTCCCACTTCAAGCAAATATCGTAGGTCACGATTTAAATCACTACTCAGAGACGTCACTATCCAATCAAATCATGTTAAACACGCACACCTCCCGGTTTAGAAATAGAAAACAATGGAATGTGTACTAAAGCAAACAAACAAATTATCGATAAAAATACATTTGCTTTGTCTGATATAGTTGATAGCACGGATAATATATAATTCTATTTATTTGATATTAAAGCACAGTACTCCCTTATGAGGAGTTGATGGCATGAGTATACATGATACAAATCGTTACCTTTACTTGTAATTAAGAAACAGTCGTCCACTACCTTGTTTGAAGACGCCAGAAAGAACATGCTGAAATCACTATCCGACATCGGTCTTAGAGTCATCAACTCAACAACAATGATGAACCAGATGGACGGAGAAAAAGTAACCGATCTAATGAATAAACTTGGAATTGTTGCAGCCTACATAGACAACACAGACAGATTCAACACGGCTGCACATAATCCTCAACCTTAATCTAAAACATTGATAGCGCACTCAAGTACCGCGGTGGAAATACAACGAGATGTACACACATATGAGAAGCAGCACAACAGAGAAGATTCGTGCCATAAGGCCGTAGATTGAGGATTGAGGAACGGGTATCCCAACGTCATATTAATAATATTTGTTTTTGGGTTACTAATTTTGTTTTCAACTTCTTGTGTGATTTGAGGTTTGATTCATTTTGTATTTGGCGAAGGACGTGTTTTAAATTTTGCATATATCTGTGAAGACGTGAAGGACTCGGCCGAATTCTGCCTCTATGGTAAAATTATAACCTGTTCATCGTTTATCTTTTCTATTGGACTTTTATTTTCAAATTTCTCGCTGTTGCCCTGGACTGGGCAACAGAAAAAAAATCCGAATAGAAAAGATTAACGATAAATAGGTAATAATTTTACCATAGAGGCAGAAGAATTCGGCCTAGGCCAGGGACTATGCATTGTATTCTATCCCTGTTGCGACATATAATTTAGGGGACGACCCTTTTTATTTCCATGGGGATGCTTGGGCGATTTTGCCCAGAAAAGTTATTTATTTTCATGCCATCTCGAACAAATTGTTTATTTTGACCAAATGTCACATTAAAATATGTATTTCCAATTGCAATGTAAATCATTGTGTTCACGCACATTTAAAGGCATGAATTCAGGACGCTTTCTGTGTCTGTTACGATCTATTGCCACAATTTAGAAAATTGTAAGCATCCTATTATAAATTAATCCATTTTGAAACGTAAATATCGCGATTTGTAAGTATTGATCAATGATTAATTTCGTATGCTACTTACATACTTGATTAAAAGAAAAAGTAAAATTTGATTTAATTTATTTATAGATACATGTACTTTGAATTGGAATTTCCTCCTTTTGTGCACGTGCATCAGTTGGGACATTACGTATCATTTCTCTTTAGTGATTGGTTCATCGTATTTGACGTTGTTCTGTAGATTTACCTTCAGAATGCTTGCGCAGGTCAGTTATTGTGATTGGTTTATTAAAATTGTGACGTGCAATGTTTATGTATCTGCCGAATGATCTTTGTCTATACTGATTTTTGACGGCTTTTAAGAGAAGGCGGATTTCCCGTATCCATTGCTGTCTGTGTTCTATGACGTCAAAAGACACAATATGACGTTTTCAAACAGATGCAAGTTCAAAATCAAAATCGAAAGCAAAATAATACACAATATTTTCTTCATAAACTAAGACGAACAAAATTAAAAACATGGCTGTTTTGCATCTCTTTTACCTTTCTTATCGATACAATTTGCGCATGTGCAGAGTATATGGTTATCCACTATTATACTGGTTGACGATTAACAAGAGAAGGACTAGTGATGAAGGGGATGATATACAGGGCTCTATAAAATCATTTTATGATATCTTAATATAAGAAATTACAAAGTTACAATTTGTCAGCCAAAAATAAAAGGATAAAAAGACAAAACAGTCACAGTCAATAAATGGTAAATAAATAACAAAGCAACAATTCCAAAATAAAAAGATAGCGATACAGAGGCAACATAAATAAAGACCATAACACAGAATAATACGAGGAAGGTGCTACCTTAAAAGCGAGCGAAGAAATTATACGAAGTTACGCCAACAAAAAAAGTCAGCCAGTACCACCCTGTAAGGGAAGGGCTGACATTTTCATAAAAATAGGGACTACGTATTGGCCCTAGAAAAAAGTATCTCTCAGTTGAAAGATTACAGCAAACGAATGCCGAAGGTTAAAGAAAAGCAAGAAGAAATTTTAGAGTCCTACAAACACAGCAAAACAGTGACAGCATAACAAAAAAGATTATAATAATAATAATAATAATAATAATAATAATCAGTTAGCCTTCACAAAACAAAGAAACTGGAAGTTGCAACAGTTGTTACGAGAAAGACGTGCTCAAAGCAAGACACGTCTGTAGTGTGGAGTCGTTCTTGGTTTTTTAATTATTATTATTATTTTGTGGGTATTACAAACTTTGAAGGGAAAAATGATTTTTGATTACATAGATGGGCACTAAAACCCACACTTTGTTAGAGCAGAAAAAAACAACCAGCATGTGTCTAAATGGGGTGTAAAAGGGAAGGGGATTTGCCTTTTAGTTAGCTAGCGGGGAAGGAGGTCATGGCTAAAAAACTGCACAAGAAACTGGAAAGGTTCCCAGCGTGAAGCAGGAAAAATCGGCTTCTTTAGAATTCAATTCATTGTGAAATATCTTCGCGTCCCTAATTTGGAATGTCGAGAAAAATTGACGGGATTTATAGAAAATGACCCAAACCGAGACCCCCTTTGAACATGTTGAAGGAGGTGTGAGAGGTATGTGCCGCCTATAACAGGGAAAAAAATCAATTTTGAGTTAATGTCACGATCTTTACCAAAGTTTTTCTGCATTTTGGCGATTTCTTTTTCAAACTTCAAACCCATGCAGGATCCGCTTCTGATGGTATAGTAGGGTCTCAATGGCGCGCCTTTTCCCGAAATTCCGGTCAGTTTTTCTTCTTTTTCCTGTATCCTGAGTATAAAAATATATTACAGAGATTCTTAGAGAGTCCACCTTTTCCCGTTTCACAGGCTGTTTTTTTTTCAATGGTTCCCGCTACACGATCGACATCCTCTCCCGTTTTCATGTGCTCTTTTTTGCCACAAACCCATTTCGTGCTTACTTAAAAAGGCCAATCACACTTCCCGCTTATACCCCATCGAGATCCACTATCATCTGACATGTGACAGCTGCACCCGCATATCCACCTTTCAAAATATGACCATTTTTGTCAATTATACTTCTTCTAAAATTAAAGAAAAATCCAGGAATAGTTTACTATTCCTGGAATCCCCCTGGAACCACCAATGTACCAGTGCATGAGAAGTTAAAATGTTACAATATAGGGTAGGTAGTTTATTGAAAGCAGAGCCCGACGCCACATTTCTGGAATTAAATTTGTATTGTCACCTGTTTTTTGTTTTTCTACGTCCTTGAAACAAGTATGGTCTTTTAATATCATTAATGGTTAGCCTTTAAATTGGACTTTAATACATTAGAAAGAAAATGTGTCATTCTTCTTAGTATATTTATCATCATTTTTACCTCTTTTATTACATGTTCATGGAACTGTTAATTTTTAATCTATTTGATTTTTTAATCAACCTATATTTCAAAAGTTTTGCCCCTTTCTCATCAGTCGACCAGGCTGTCATTTGGTTCATACCAATAAATACATAGAGTATTTATTCAAGGACGATATATAGGTGACAGTTTTGTTATCTTTAAAAGATAAGAGAAATCATTTTCTCAAGTATATACGATTAGAATATCTGATGATTTCTATCATCATTATCTGTCAGCAATTATATTTCATTCGTAACTGCCGTAGTGATCAAATCTGAAATATTTCTGCCTCTTTTAAATGCCACGACAGGTGGCCTTGAAAACAGATTTCTCACTGTTGCATCTTTGGATATACATGACCAGTATTTTCTCAATACTTTCGATAGGTTTTTAATGTTTGGATGGTATTTAGTAACCATTGTTAATGGCATTTGTGCTTCAGAGCCTTTTGATATTTTGTTTAGTATTTCATTTCTATCATTTTTAGTGCAATCTCTATAGCCCTTTTAATTTCTTTTTAGAGTAGCCACGTTCAGACAATTTATGGTTAAAATGGTTTAAAATCATTTTTAAGTTTTGGCTATCATTATTCAATCGTAAATGTCTTAACGATTCGCCTTTTATCAAGCTTTTAAACACACTAGCAGGGTGTGCACTTGTTCTTTGAAGATATTGATACGTTTCCGTTTTTTCATATATGATTTGATATCAAGGACATTATCGGCGTGGAATCGTGAACCTTTAAATAATGTAGTATCTAGAAAGTTTATACTTTCAGAAGAATGTTCAAATGTGAATTTAAGTAATTCATGCTCTTCATTAGCAATTTCAAACATTCTTTCAAGTTCATTAATTGGGCCATTGAATAATATTAGTCCATCATCCCTGAACCTGAAGTGTATAACAATTTTTTCTTCGAATGGAAATTTCTCTATAATGCTTTAAATAACTTTGTAGGCTCTTATATCAGAGACCTCGGGACTACAAATCAGGCCCATTGGGCAGCCTATTTTCTGAATATAATATTTACCGGCAAATTCAAACTCATTATTCCCTCATGAAGGCAAAGGAAATGATGATGGTGTTGATTTGGATAAACTTGATTTAAACGAAACTTATGACTTCAAAGAAACACTGAAAGCAATTGAAAAACTTCTAGATGAACGTCTGAAGATTGCTACACTGAAAGAATGTCTTCTGTTTAACAGAGGAAAAAACAAATTTCCAGGATTTATGTCATTGAAAGTAAACTTCAACCCGATCTTTGGCTCCAAAGACAGTGCCGAGACATTTAATGACACAATCAATGCGATGGAAAAGGAATTTACCAACACCTTTTACCAGAGAGTATTAGACACTTGTGACAAGATCCTGTATGACAAAATGAAAAAAAGTGTTTCTGATGAAAACAGAATCTTTGAATGCTATGGATATTAAATCCCCTGCGTCAGGACCGGGAAGAAAAGAACTATGTGACGAATTTGATAAAATGTGTAATGAAGTTAAAAGAAAACGTGCGGAATTCGCGAGAAACTTGTGAACCAGAAGCAATGCCGGTACTAAGAGGAATAATGACTCTGAGAACAAAAAAGACAAAGCGTTTAAAAGAAAGAAAGAACGACAGTAGAATACCGAAGGAACAAAGGGGAGATATTCACAAAAATCGAAGTCCAAAGACAGGGCAAAAACGAGAACACAGAAAACAATGACGTTAGACACAAAAACAATGACGCCAGACAGACACAAAGCACAGAACCAGAAACCACAACATTCAGAACAAAGGCACTCACAGTGTGAACTCCAGTGAAACTGAGAGTGACATCAGGTGCTCCGGAAGGGTAAGCATGTCCTGCTCTGTTAACAGCATCCGTCACACTGTGAGTGATTCAATCCGGGAAAATGTCAAAGTCGGTAGTCAAATCCGGGAAGACGTGAATCTAGCTGAAAATGTCCACTTTCATTTGGGATACTGACACGTCATATCTTTCAATGATGCTATGATGACGGCCATAGAATTTCTTGAGGGATGAAATTAACAAAGGTTGAACAAATCCCTGACTAAGCAGCTTTTGGGACAGTGTTTTTGCTCTGTTCAAAAAATCACTGTACAAACTACAAGCTCGACAGTAACGAATCAACTGTGAAATGTACACTCCATAGGAAACTTTCTTTGAAAAAGTAGACAAAAAATGATTGTTTATCATGTGAACTGTTAATATTTTAATTGGGACTTTAAAGTATGTTTCAATTCAGGTAAATTATTACCATTCATTGACAGTTTTACGTATACTTAATTAGTTTATGATAAACAACTTGTACAAAAACCTTTGTGAAATTAAATGTATAATTTGATTGGATGTTAGTTTTTTACATGCTGTGTTATCTTAAGTACCAAGTGCTTGTGATATCATTCCCCATTCATTCAGTATCATAATGAGTAACAGACGTTTTAAACGCTCTGATAAAAGGAAACATCGCAGAAAACTGCACAGAAATAATAGATACAGTCGAAAGCCTTCTCAAATGATGACATGTTAGAAATTTTTCATCCATCACTTTAAGTGATAATGAATTACTTATTTTGGGTCAGGGATTAAAGTTCATTCCCACACCCTCTAATAAAAATCTTAAAAGAAATCTCTTAAGAGATTTTGATTCACTGTCCAGGAAATTGAGGTGCAAGTTTGAATTGGATACGGGAAAGGAATACCGACCTCATCCATTCTATACTAATTCCGATTATGTACATCAATTAGCAAATAATGCAATAGAAACATACATCTTTAAAACAAAAATGGAGCTTGATAATATCAATTTTATAAAAAGATGTAGAAATATAAGCAACGGCTAATGGCAAGCCTTAAAAATATTGAAAGAAAATCCTCACATAACTATTAAAAAAGCTGACAAAAATAGTTCAGTTGTAGTGATGGACACCAAACTCTACATTCAAGAAGGACGTAGACAGTTAAATGACATTCACTACAGTGAAATTTCTGAGCCAAATACCCAATATGTTTTGACTCAGGTAAATGAAATTATTGAAAAGTTACATCACACAAAAAACATTGATAACATGACATACAGGTACTTAAAAGAAAATACCACAAATGCAAAATGTGGAAAGATGTATTTCCTGCCAAAAATTCATAAGTTAGAACCTGCAATTTTAAACAACTTTGAATTGAACAGGCAAAATAATGTACTTATACCAGGTAGACCTATTGTTTCACAGTGTGCATCCCCAACACGGGCACTTAGTAAATTGTTAGATTATTTTCTACTTCCAATAGTCCAAAAGCAGGACACTTACATAAAAGACACTACAAGTTTAATTAAAAAGATACAATCCACTAAATGTTGAGCGGACACCATTTTATGTGCATACGATCTTACATCCATGTATTCTAATATGAGAATAAATGAATTATTTGAAGCTGTTAAAGATGCTTTAAACAATCTTGAACAATCTGATTATAATATACCAATGATACAGACAGACTACTTGCTGTCTATCCTCAAGCTTGTCCTTGAGAATAATGAATTTGAATTTGCCGGTAAATATTATATTCAGAAAATAGGCTGACCAATGGGCCTGATTTGTAGTCCCGAGGTCTCTGATATAAGAGCCTACAAAGTTATTTAAAGCATTATAGAGAAATTTCCATTCGAAGAAAAAATTGTTATACACTTCAGGTTCAGGGATGATGGACTAATATTATTCAATGGCCCAATTAATGAACTTGAAAGAATGTTTGAAATTGCTAATGAAGAGCATGAATTACTTAAATTCACATTTGAACATTCTTCTGAAAGTATAAACTATCTAGATACTACATTATTTAAAGGTTCACAATTCCACGCCGATAATGTCCTTGATATCAAATCATATATGAGAAAAACGGAAACGTATCAATATCTTCAAAGAACAAGTGCACACCCTGCTAGTGTGTTTAAAAGCTTGATAAAAGGCGAATCGTTAAGACATTTACGATTGAATAATGATAGCCAAAACTTAAAAATGATTTTAAACCATTTTAACCATAAATTGTCTGAACGTGGCTACTCTAAAAAAGAAATTAAAAGGGCTATAGAGATTGCACTAAAAAATGATAGAAATGAAATACTAAACAAAATATCAAAAGGCTCTGAAGCACAAATGCCATTAACAATGGTTACTAAATACCATCCAAACATTAAAAACCTATCGAAAGTATTAAGAAAATACTGGTCATGTATATCCAAAGATGCAACAGTGAGAAATCTGTTTTCAAGGCCACCTGTCGTGGCATTTAAAAGAGGCAGAAATATTTCAGATTTGATCACTACGGCAGTTACGAATGAAATATAATTGCTGACAGATAATGATGATAGAAATCATCAGATATTCTAATCGTATATACTTGAGAAAATGATTTCTCTTATCTTTTAAAGATAACAAAACTGTCACCTATATATCGTCCTTGAATAAATACTCTATGTATTTATTGGTATGAACCAAATGACAGCCTGGTCGACTGATGAGAAAGGGGCAAAACTTTTGAAATATAGGTTGATTGAAAAATCAAATAGATTAAAAATTAACAGTTCCATGAACATGTAATAAAAGAGGTAAAAATGATGATAAATATACTAAGAAGAATGACACATTTTCTTTTTAATGTATTAAAGTCCAATTTAAAGGCTAACCATTAATGATATTAAAAGATCATACTTGTTTCAAGGACGTAGAAAAACAGGTGACAATACAAATTTAATTCCAGAAATGTGGCGTCGGGCTCTGCTTTCAATAAACTCAGGCAAATGAAATTATTGAAAAGTTACATCACAGAAAAAACATTGATAACATGACATACAGGTACTTAAAAGAAAATACCACAAATGCAAAATGTGGAAAGATGTATTTCCTGCCAAAAATTCATAAGTTAGAACCTGCAATTTTAAACAACTTTGAATTGAACAGGCAAAATAATGTACTTATACCAGGTAGACCTATTTTTTCACAGTGTGCATCCCCAACACGGGCACTTAGTAAATTGTTAGATTATTTTCTACTTCCAATAGTCCAAAAGCAGGACACTTACATAAAAGACACTACAAGTTTAATTAAAAAGATACAATCCACTAAATGTTGAGCGGACACCATTTTATGTGCATACGATCTTACATCCATGTATTCTAATATGAGAATAAATGAATTATTTGAAGCTGTTAAAGATGCTTTAAACAATCTTGAACAATCTGATTATAATATACCAATGATACAGACAGACTACTTGCTGTCTATCCTCAAGCTTGTCCTTGAGAATAATGAATTTGAATTTGCCGGTAAATATTATATTCAGAAAATAGGCTGCCCAATGGGCCTGATTTGTAGTCCCGAGGTCTCTGATATAAGAGCCTACAAAGTTATTTAAAGCATTATAGAGAAATTTCCATTCGAAGAAAAAATTGTTATACACTTCAGGTTCAGGGATGATGGACTAATATTATTCAATGGCCCAATTAATGAACTTGAAAGAATGTTTGAAATTGCTAATGAAGAGCATGAATTACTTAAATTCACATTTGAACATTCTTCTGAAAGTATAAACTTTCTAGATACTACATTATTTAAAGGTTCACAATTCCACGCCGATAATGTCCTTGATATCAAATCATATATGAAAAAAACGGAAACGTATCAATATCTTCAAACCCTGCTAGTGTGTTTAAAAGCTTGATAAAAGGCGAATCGTTAAGACATTTACGATTGAATAATGATAGCCAAAACTTAAAAATGATTTTAAACCATTTTAACCATAAATTGTCTGAACGTGGCTACTCTAAAAAAGAAATTAAAAGGGCTATAGAGATTGCACTAAAAAATGATAGAAATGAAATACTAAACAAAATATCAAAAGGCTCTGAAGCACAAATGCCATTAACAATGGTTACTAAATACCATCCAAACATTAAAAACCTATCCAAAGTATTGAGAAAATACTGGTCATGTATATCCAAAGATGCAACAGTGAGAAATCTGTTTTCAAGGCCACCTGTCTTGGCATTTAAAAGAGGCAGAAATATTTCAGATTTGATCACTACGGCAGTTACGAATGAAAAATAATTGCTGACAGATAATGATGATAGAAATCATCAGATATTCTAATCGTATATACTTGAGAAAATGATTTCTCTTATCTTTTAAAGATAACAAAACTGTCACCTATATATCGTCCTTGAATAAATACTCTATGTATTTATTGGTATGAACCAAATGACAGCCTGGTCGACTGATGAGAAATGGGCAAAACTTTTGAAATATAGGTTGATTAAAAAATCAAATAGATTAAAAATTAACAGTTCCATGAACATGTAATAAAAGAGGTAAAAATGATGATAAATATACTAAGAAGAATGACACATTTTCTTTCTAATGTATTAAAGTCCAATTTAAAGGCTAACCATTAATCATATTAAAAGATCATACTTGTTTCAAGGACGTAGAAAAACAGGTGACAATACAAATTTAATTCCAGAAATGTGGCGTCGGGCTCTGCTTTCAATAAACTAAAAGTGTGAAATAATAAGACTCCAGAACTTTGGAAACATGTAAAGGTAAGCTCATGCAAGTGTAATGATTCAACAGAAGAGCCGAACTAGATTACATTCTATTAATTCAACTAAAGTGATTTACTGTGAAGTGTACACCTGTGTTTTTGCAAAGCATTGTATAATGAAAAAATATATTTCAATTTTACGAAAGTGCCTAGCTTGGATTTTATTAAGTCTAAACAATTTTAGCTAAGATAGACATAATTTCATGGCAGACATAGATAGACTTGAAGAGAAATGACTGCAGAAGCAAATCAAATTAGTATTGTTAGCCTGTAGGATGATTGTACCAGTCAACACTGTGCAGAACTTTTATGGTTGATATTTCAGAATTATACCAATTTCTGTTAAATGACATATGTTATCTTTCATATATTTAGGGACTGACCGTTAAGTTGAAAAGGGGGTATGGTTTTTTAATTATCTGCAGAATTTTTTCACGCAAAAAAAAAAAAAAAAATAATAAGAATGAAAATAACTCATATCAACAAATTTTTTTTTTCAAAATTAGTATAATTTTTTGGACAAAAAGCCTCTTTCAGAATATTCTAATTCATCATTTTTGCTGCCAATTAAATATTTTTTCACAGAAAATCTACTTCCTTGAGATGGGATGTTGTCTCCTTGACATTTACCCAATTTCCTTTCTTTTTCAAATTTAACATAATTTGGGGAAAAAACCATAGCCCATCCCCTTTTTTAAATTTAAATGGTCGGTCCCTTAACCGAAACAAAATCATGAAAAACACAATCAGGGTTTTCACATCCCTATATGCTCAGTTTACTTATATATATTGTGTATTCCTCTTCCCATTCCACAAATAGTTTTCTCAACTCAATGCATTATCGATTTCATCTGAAAGCTGGTCGAAATGCCCCCTTGCCAAATAGAAACCTTCCCCACTTGTCAAGTTTGTAGTTGTATAAAATAGTTGTTTAAAATATACACTAGAATTTAATTAATGATCTCCTTTTCAAAATTTGGAACCCTTTAGCACCCATACACTAAAAAATGGGACTCTTACAAATGCAAGTTCAAAAATAAAAGTAAAAAATTACGTTACTCATTTCGTTCAATGTCATTCTTTTTAATTTGTTGTAAAGTTTTGTATAAATTCGTTGTTTTAAGAAAAAAAATCGGATATTATTGATTACTATATTTTGTTTATTTCTCTGTACATTCATTTTTTGGGGGCACTCGACTGACATAAAAAATGTGATTTCAAATGAAAAACCGAGTACATACTGGTATCTTTGATATTTTAAGAAAGGATATGGAGTAAATGAACATGAGACCATAACACATATGTTAACTCCAACTGCTATAATTCTAATGAAGTGTATGGCCATTTCGGAAAGTTATTCCTCATCAGCAGCACTAGAACCCGAACAAAGGAAATCCATAATTTCAAAAAATGTTTAAAATGCATAAAAACAAACGTAAAAAGTACTGACAATTTATTCAAGTAGTATTTCATGACAGAAGTACTGACAATTTATTCAAGTAGTATTTCATGAAATCCGAATCATCAGTAATATCAAATATTGCTAAGGACAAAGCTACGATGGGGGGGAGTTAATCCTTTAGTTTTAGAATTTATATAAAAAATTTTAGATAATAGTAATTGAACAAAGTGTACACATGAGATATTATACCTTTAAGTCAAAATTTGTCATATCATACTCAATTCATGATATAAGTACATAAAATTTATTCAAGAATTATTCGTGAAAAAAGTACTGACAATTTATTCAAGTAGTATTTCATGAGAGAAGTACTGACAATTTATTCAAGTAGTATTTCATGACAGAAGTACTGACAATTTATTCAAGTAGTATTTCATGAATGAAGTACTGACGATTTATTAGTATGCCATAGAGTACTGACAATTTATTCAAGTAGTATTTCATGAAAGAAGTAATGACAATTTATACAAGTAGTATTTCATGAATGAAGTACTGACGACTTATTCAAGAAGTATTTCATGAAAGAAGTCCTAACAATTTATTCAAGTAATATTCTACGAAAGAAGTACTGACAATTTATAGAAGTAGTATTTCATGAAAGAAGTACTGACAATTTATTCAACTAGTATTTCATGAAAGGAGTACTGACAATTTATTCAAATATTAATTCATGAAAGAAGTACTGATAATTTATGCAAATAGTACTGTTCGACTGACAGATAAAAAATACATGGTCAAATACTGTACTGACAATTACTGTCACAAACGAATGCAGCTTTCGGAAAAATATTTTCTTTTAGGTCATTCCGCATTGATATCTAGTTCTTTTGATGTTCTTAATGTATTTTCAGCTCGATAAAAAATATAATTATATTTTCCCGCTCTTAGTTTGAAACTGTAGTAGAACTTTGTAGCAAATAAACAGTTGTGCCAAGGCGCAACAACCCTTCAAAATTTTGAGTGATTAAAGAAAGAGGTTCTCAATTTAGAATGCACCTATAACTGCCTAATTAAGCCTGATATCTCTTTAAAAAATCAATCTGCAACGTTTGAAGTGAGCTGATCAAACTATTAATCAGTTAGAGTTTGTTATGTATAAAATTGCCTTAAATTTGAAAAATAAAGTCCATTGACTCTTTCAAGAAAAATCGAAATTTCACGAAAAAGAATACAGACCATGAAACCATCATATCCAATACCTCTACAGAGTCTGAAGTGAATTGGCCATAGGGTTGTCAAATTAAAATGTGACATGTAAAAATTGCCTTAGAATTGACAAATAAAGTCCCATAACTCTTGCAAGAAAAACAAAATTTCACGAAAACGTATACAGATTATGAGGCCATCAGATCCAATAGCCATCATATCCAATATCGCTCCAAAGTTTGAAGTGATTTGGCCAAACGTTTGTCAAGTAAGAGCGCGACATGTAAAGATTGCTTTACTTTGACGAATAAAGTCCCATAACTCCTACAAGGAAAAACGAATTTTCACGAAAAGTATACGAATCGTGAGACCATCATACCAATACCTCTGCAAAGTTTGAAGTGAATTGGCAAAATGGTCGTTAAGTTAGAACGCGACATATAAAATAGACGGACGGACGAACAGACAGACGGACGGACAGACGGACGGACGGACGGACGGACAATGGGACACTGGTATACCATAATACGTTAGTCATCAGATGGGCGTATAAAAACTGCTGAAACGTAAATTAACCAATTTGTTAACACATTCTCAAATCTAGAATTGTGTAATCAAGCTATATTCGTGTACAAATAGTTTCTCAAAACTTGCAATATATATATATATATATATATATATATATATAT
>MJUU01023278.1:15720-37773 GCA_002080025.1 Modiolus philippinarum
TATATATCGATTTACAGATGTAAGCCTGTTTCTATATATGTGTGTGTGTGTGTGTGTGTGTGTGTGTGTGTGTGCACAGTTTACAAGATTTAAATACTTATTGATGACGAATAATGGGATTTTGGGATTTTGACAGATTTAAAAGAATTACTTCTTTTTATTTTCTTGGACACTGTGGTAAATCGCCGTCATTAGAACTAATAACATATTTGATTGATTGATTTATTTATATATATATTTTTTGGGGGGAAATCTTTATCGCTCGCGTCTTAAATTATCTTTCGCGTCTAAAAATCTAGTTTTAGGGAGAACATCCAAAAATTTATAATTTCTACTCCCTCGGTTCCATATTTTTTTAATTGTCAGAAAAACTAAATATTAATTAGCCTTATATATATATTATATTCTTTCCAACTATATAGTTTTGAGTATATTCCCATATATTTTCAATTTAAACGAACTTGACTCCTTCTTTCCCTTATTTGTGGCCCTGTGAGTTACAGTATGCAATATTCCATTTGATCGCTATATCAATTGCAATCAAGTTTCGGGTGTTCATAGTATGAAAAGATCAATAGCAATCGATCTTTTTGATCCCATGAAAAGAAAATCGATTCAAATAGAGACAAATGTCATTGATTCAAGTTCTTATGAATTAACAATGGATCGATCGCAATCGGTTTTAGTTCGATCGCAATCGATTCAAATGTTTCAATGAGAACATAAACGTGATTTTAATTAATTGATCTTAGTTCGGATCGATCGCATCTATTTGCGAAAGCTCAAATATTTACTTGCTTGTTATATGAAAAAGATACGAGTTATATGAAGAAGGTAATGATATTTAAATTATTGATACAAATTTCCTATACATACAAGACAAATTTAAGACAAAGGGACAGTGCTTTTATTGCTATTATTGTCTTTTTTAATAGTATGTTTTCCATTAGTTCTCTAGAGAAACAATTATGGTATTCAACAAATCTGTTCCGTATTTTCTGTCTATTTTTAATTTATCAATTTTTATATCATTGTTGAGACAATACATGATAAACGTCGTTCGTAAAAACGTCGGCCTGTTAAATGCCGTTTCGTTTCAAAAACGTTAACGAAGTCAAAGTTTTTATTTTACAACGCAAATGTATAGTAATAGACTGTTTAACACCCTTCAGATGGCACATTGCAAATATTTCATTTAACTTTGAACTTTTAGAATAATAAATAATTGGCTGAAGCTTTGAAAACGGTCACTGGACATTTTATTTGAACTTACAAATCCGATAAAATTTTCAAATTCCTGGCGTCCAATGCCAATTTCAAAGTACAGAAATTTTTTTCATGAAAAGCACATTTTAAAAATATCTTTTATTTTCATTAGTAGTTTGTAAAAAGTTGTCAAATGATATCGGAATTTTGTAATGCCCGGATTGTACTAGTAGCGTTACATCAATTTCTTTCGTCATACTAACAGTTTTTCTCATTTCTTTTTTCATTTCTACAGTTTATGATGTCAGCTTGTACGTGTACTTTTCTACTAGTGCATCAGTTTTGGGCTCCGAAAACGCTCTTTTAACTAATTTAGCAGAAATTCTTGATATCTTTCTTTCGGACAATGTAACGCGTTACATACGTGAAACGGTAAATTCTAGCATTTTTAGACGGCAAATATTGTGTTATTTGAAAACTGCAATGTGTATTATTCCCAAAATTTATTACATTTGTAGGAAACAGTATAAATATAGCACTCAAAGTCTATTACTTTCTCTTTTTAAAGATAATGATGACTTTTTGCGTGTAACGTTTATAAGACAAATTTGTGGTACTGTTGTCTTCCCCGTCTTGGAGGACTACAGTAAATCATTAATCATCAGGGACAGTGCACAACTTTTTAATCTGACAAAGGCAAATTATGCATGTACGGTTAACACACTGATGCTTACAGTTTGTGTGAAGCAATTTCACATTCCGTGTACCCAATGTCAGGATTTATTAACGAATGTAATATCCACAAATATAAAAAAAAATCGCCAAACATTCCTTCTTCTTATCGTCTGCTTATGTACCGGCATCAACAAACTGGTTTCTCAACTGGTTCTTGAGCACCGTACTTCGTAGGGGAAGTTACCAAAAAAAAAGGATCATGAATAATGATACTCCAATGAATCTTAGTTGTATATTTTTATTAGATTTTTATATAATTTTTTCAAACCTTGTTTCCGTTTATTGTTGAAGCAAATATAATTACGACCAGTTGAGATTTGATTTGATCACGTGACAATTAATCTCAACTCAAGACGGTTGTAATTAATTATTTAGATATAATGGTATTTTAAAAAGTAGATGCATCGGTTAATTTCTTAATATAGGGGTAGGAGTTTAAGATTTGAAATTTACCTAAAACTGTCCTATTTCCTAGTTTCATGTTAACGTTTTGGTTTCGAGAGTTCCAGAAAATTTTCTCATTTCCGGTAGCGAAAATTTCAAGGGACCATCACTACTACCATAGGAGCGAGCTTCGCTCGCTTATCATAGTAGCAGAAAGACACATGGGTGTAATTACGATGAAATACTCGAGGGGTGAGCTCCGCCAAACTATATATGTTCTTTCTATAGAAAAGTATAACCTTGAATTGACTTCTTTTGTAGATATGTTCCGGTATTGAGTATTTCTTTCTAATATTTGATTGGGGCTTTCTACTTGGTTGATCGTAGCAATATTTTGATTTTAATGCTGTTGATAAGAGGATATTCCTTGAGATACGTGTACAACATAACAAAATTTACTATTTATTCTGCAACATGGATAGTTTTGTATTTTGAATCCACTTGATCGATTCAACTACTGGTGGACCCGAGGTTGCCGAGTATATTCACCACCTCAAAGGCCAAACTTGTCTGAGATGAGAATTTAAACTTCCGTGTTCAGAAATTTACTGTTTTTATAAAGTTATAACACCTTAAAAATATTGAGGTTCGTGCTTTACACATCCGTGGATGACCTTGGACTTTGGTTTGGCCTCCTATTTCCATAGTTTTTGGTGATGTGTACTTATTTCCGATTAATTAAAGATTGCGGCTTCCCATATTATTTCAATTTTAGTGCTGCTAATGAAAGGTAACATGGGTTGAATTCTTGTTTAAAAGTTTTGAATTAAGGAAGTTCGCTCTGTTGACATGATCTCAGTTTACATTACAATAAGGACAATGATACATGGATACAGACGCCATATACTGATGATGGCGCAAATAAACGAACCCAAAGCTTTCTTTCTCTGACCTTTTCTGTTAATTTGAATTTCGCATTTTTAGGGCGGTTGTTAAATGTTTTTAGTGAAACAAATCAGTTGTTAACAGTTTTTACACCATTTGTTGTTTTCTGCTCTGTTAATTTTTATACTTTGTGTTAACTATTTAAGGGAACTAAAAATCATTGTTTGCTGTTAATGAGGAGGGGCCAAGACTTTTAATGTTAATGTGGTTGGGACATTTTCAACTGGTTGTTAACTGTTTTGGGTTTTGGGGGAAATTGAAGATTGTAATCCTGTTTATGAAACCCATCTTGCCCCCCCCCCCCACTCCCCATTGCAAGATCAGTGATTTCTTTTATTTCAATATAATTTTAGTAAATGAGATGAAGGTAACATATTCGTTGATTCGTTGATTCGTTACTGTCGGGCATGCAGTTTATACAGTGACTTTTTAGTTAGAGCAAAAGCACTGTCCCAAAAACTGCTTAGTCAGGGATTTGTTCAGCCTTTGTTACTTTCATCCCTTTAGAAATTCTATGGCCGTCACCATGACATCATTGACAGATATGACGTGTCTGTGTCCCAAATGAAAACGGACATTTTCAGCTAGATTTCACGTCTTCACGGATTTGACATAACCGGATTTGACTCAACCCCGGATTGACTCACTGATAGTGTGACGGGTGCCGCTAGCGGAGCAGGACATGCTTACCCTTCCGGAGCACCTGATGTCACTCCCGGTTTTCATGGGAGTTCACACTATGAGTGCCTTAGTTCTTAATTTTATCTTTTTATTTCCGTGCATTGTAGCTGTCTCACGTCCTTGTTTTGTCTTTGTTTTTATCTGTTACCGTGTCTGCCATATCTTTGGACTTCGATTTTTGTAGTCATCGCTTCCCTTGTTCCTTCGGTATTCTACTGCCGTTGATTCACAAGCAGTATAGATAATTTATATTTTTATTCTTAATTGTATTGTCAGTGTGCTCTCCGTTTTTAAATTCCTCAACCCATGTATGCTTGAATGGGACATTGTAGATCTCACTTTCAAGTATGCATTCTAGTGCTGAAATGTATTCAGTTTAAGAATGTTATCCGGTCTTATATCATAACTATACCTCCTTGCTATCTGGACTTTATAATATTCGTTTTACGTTTTTAATATTTTCAGCAAGACTAAGCGACAAAACAATATTAGATAAAACTGAAGATCTTGAAAGCAGACAGAATGAAACGACCACCAATCTTCAACAGCAGACGGCGAAATTACAACAAGAACTGGATAGGTTGGCAAATAGAGGTACAGTGTTTCGTAAGCAAGCAAAAAGATTGCTCATTATGTAAACTTATCGAATACAAAATAATCAGCACTTTTGAAAAGGCCCTATCAAGTTAATTTGTAGATTCTCATCCACCTATAACAAAAAATCTGGGGCGGGTGGGAGGCTTTTATTGTATTTGTTTACTGAATTTCATAAAAATTGATGGGAATTTAAAGAAAATTTCTGAATAATTGAAAATAAAAAAAAATTGAGCCTAGAAAAAAATGGGTCAGGTGGTAATGAGAATCTATTAATTAGTTTGATGTGGCCAAACATAAGAAGCAGAAGCATACTTAGCAAAGTGTTTTATTGCACAACATAATACAGAAAACACTAACAAAATAACAAAGTATACAGCACGATAATGAAACGTCAATTCAAACGAATAATAAACAAAAAAAAAATAAATAAATAAATAAACATGATACAAGGGGGAAACGCCAATTAATTTTCAATATCTTGCTTTTTGTATATTGTAAAATATTGTAAAATCAGTATATTCAAATTTATCAAAAGTCTTCGCAAGTTTATTTTTTTATTATCTAAATTAGCCTTTGTTTAACCTGGTTTCGTACGAATATAAAAAAAATCTGCAAAAAGGGCGCTTAATTATTTATATAATGGACCAGTTGTCCTCAAGTAGTAATTCGGTCATTTTTGCGACTTTCTCTGTCTTATGTTATATAATTATTATGAGTATTTTTGCTGTTGAAATCAGTTTGATGTTTAAAAAAATACATATTAGTTTCCATTAGTATCAAAAACTGGTCAACTGATGAATTCTTTCTTTTATATCTGAATATTGTCAATACCTGCAAATAAACTATCCATTGCTCAGAAGGATGCACATGCGTAGACAGAACTAATGTCGTAACAATAAACAAAATAAAAAGATCAATACACCGGCAAACGAATACCGTAGAAAATAAGGAATTGAAAAAAAAAAAATAATAATTCCCCAGAACACGATAGAACACATAAAACAATGGTGAAATATGAAATCTAAGAAACAAATTAAAAAAAAAAATACCAGGACGCCACTGAACTGAAGCATTACTTACAAACCCTCCAAAATGCTTCGGAAGGCTAAGCATGATATGTTCCTAAAAAAAATCCAGTTTTGTCATTGTCGGTGTTTGTCCGTTCAGAAAAAAGTCGGAGTGTACTAATTGATTGTTCTCATTTTCAAAATATAAACATTGTAGCGATCTGTCAAATCATGATGGCGATATCAAACCTTCCGTAACGACAATTGTGAGTAATAAATGCAATTGTATAAGCTACAAAAATCTATTCAAGAAACAATGTGTATCAAGAGAGAAATAAGTAAGGGTTAGAGAATGATAAACCATGCTCTATGAAATATAGTGCAGGGAGCTTTAGTATGTTTCAATTTGCCCAGTTGTCTCTGAGGAGAAGAGAGGATATCTGAATGTATTTTCGTATAGGGTCCAATGTTTAACTATGTTCCCTGCTGGCGGCCATCTTTGATAATGTGCCAACATGAAAATCAACGTTTTGTTTTGGAGGAAAACAGCCAGGGACCATGGTTTGCAAATACATGTATAGCTCCAAAAAATAGGCAGAGGAATAACGAAGCAAAAAATGAAAGGGGAATTTCAAGATAAAAAATCTTTAATCACAGCAATACATATCCAACACGAATAAAAAAAACCAGAGAAAAAGAAGAAACAAAAAAACCGCCACGACTCTACAGCCTAAAAACTGAGTAATCATCAAGTGCTTTGGAATGATATTCATGATCTGCTCCACTCGTGCCACCCGTCACACTGCCAGTGAAAAGTCCGGTTTTATCACAGCCAGTGTTTGTCAGTCCGTTTACAAACGCTGGATCTACCAAAAGATATATATATATATATAATCATCTGTGAAGTAGAGATATCGTAACGGTCTGTCAAATTATGGTGACGATCGTAAAACTTCTATAGTGACAATTGCAACAGTGACTGAACATACTGTTTATGTATACGTTTTTGAGACAGCAATTTCGGCCTGTTGAGAAAATCGATGTACAAACTGCAGGCACTGCAATAGCGAGTTTGGAAATGAAGACACCGTATGTCGAAGATGTGGGAATTTTACTGCTCAAAACCAAACGAAAAGTTGTCAATGTAGAGGTATAGGTGTATGTATGATGCTGCTGATGGTGTTTCAGTGGTCTCTAATTTCGAGTTCATTTGGGTATATTAGGTTGTCATTCAATTGAGAATTGTTAAATGAAAGAACATCATCTATATAACGAAACCTAAAGTTCAAGGACTTGGCTAGATTATTGTCATTTTCTGAACTAGTATAAACCTGGCGTCATATGAACAAAGAAGCAAATCTGCTCAACGTGGCACACAGTTAGTTCCCATAGGAATCCCCAATGTCTGCTGAAAAAAAATGCTCTCCAAATTCTAAAATATGTTATCAATAAAAAAGTCGGGCATTGTGATGACATTCTCCTCTGTATACTTTTTTTGAATCAGTGTGGGTTTTAACAAAACAGGCCCCATCAGTGTGGGCTTTAACAAAACAGGCCCCATCAGTGTGGGTTTTAACAGAACAGGCCCCAATCACTAAATATGAATATCTTCTGTCACCGGTTTTAGTACAGAAAGACTGATAAATAAATCCCAGAGTACTGACTTTAGCTTATCACATTTTGATACTGTTGCAGTGGTTAGGCCATCTTTAATTACAGTAAGTAATGCAGTAAATAATACAGTAAGGATCTTAGAAATGGGTTTGCTGTGCATTAGGAAGACCCAGCATGGTATCTCTGTTTGTAAGGGCATTTATGTAACCTAGGTACAAGGTAGGTACAGGACAGGTTGTTGTTTTCTTCACTCAAATTGATACCAAATGAAGACAATGCTGATTTGTGGTTGTTTAGTATGTCCTCTCTTGGTCACACGTTCTCAGATCACACGTTTTTTTTTCTAATAATTCATTTGATTCTGTCCCAAACATTAAACCTTGTTCTGTTATATTAAATGATATTTTAAATTTTCCCGAGTCAGCAATTGCAAGGCACAATTTCATCATGCCGCGTGAAAAATTGCAAAACATGTAACATTCTTATTACTGACTCAAATTTTCAAGCAACCTTGCCAACAAGTCTTATTCAACGAGAACTTACGACGATCTGAATTGCTCTTCCATAAATCTTATTTATGGCTTAGAGTGCTTTCTTTGTGGATTGATCTATGTAGGGGAAACAAAAGTAAAGTTGAACAAGCGTATGTGCGGACATAGATACGAAGTCAAGGACAATAAGACCCGACATGTTTACGCACATTTCAACCAACCTGACCGTTCAATTTTCAACATGAAAGTCAGGATTATTGAAAAAATATACCATAAGACAGATAACGCTACGCTAAGTACACCGTACCGTCTACAAAGAGAGGAATACTGGATTAAAGAGTTAGGTACCGCAATACCCTATGGTTGTAATGATAACATAAAAAGTGTAGGAAATCTGTCAAGTCCAGGATGTAATTCGGTGAATGTGATGAATATATTGAATGGAAGCCAACGTTGACCACGTAGTCAATGACCCCGCGTCTGCATGACATTTCAATAGATGGTCTTCTTCCAGTTATGACTATTCCACTAGGTATTCATCACATTCGTACCAAATTTTATTCTTTGCCCCTTTCAAAGCTTCATTCGTTCTACAAAACATGTTTAGCCTCATCAGTGACTGATTGGCATTCCCTAGAATATAAATTATCAGCATTTGTATTAGATATATCAAACCATAGCCTGTTCAAACCTGTCCGCGAATCAGCCAACGAACCTGGTAACCGGACATTTCTCAAAATTCAATTCGCCAATAAAGGCTTGGAAGCCATAAATCTCGCCAACATTCTACATAGTAAAACAGTGACATCAAGCATTCCGCCTTACTTCAAAGATCACTCTGTTCTACTAATTTCATATTCCTACACTAAACCCATTGCAACTACCATTTTCAATTACAAACGGGTATTGCGTGATTTCAAAATTGAGGACTTCAAAGCCAAACTACCTGATTGCGCTTGCTCCACTTATCCCTTCAATTACAGTCCGGCTGGACACGTGATAACCGGTGACCTAGATATAATAGACAATGACAAACTACGAAAGGTTTTTTTCAAAAGGTCCCAAATTCCGTGAACCCCAGCATATCAACTGGAAGTACAACTTCAAAGTTTTGATGGATGCAGTTGAGGACTATGCCAGGAAGTGGGCAAAGGAAGAGAAAGAAGATGTCGAGACGCTGTCTGACTGGATCAGGTCCATTAAGGTGTCTCAGTGGTATTATTCCGCCATTTTTGTCTAATAATTGTTGATTTAATTTTCATTCATTAAGAAATTTAACAAAATAGTTATTTAAAAAGAAAAGAAAGTTAAAATGTATTTAAAATTAATATTCCTAATCATTTTTATAACATTTTCGTTACAAAAACGTGAGCTAAAACACATTACCTTTACATCTGTTGCTGGATTTACAGAACACAGAAATTGTTCAAGGGAGATAATTTGATAAAATATTTTAACAAAGATATCACTACAGAAATTTACATTTTGCAATTTTTCTCTCTTATTTCAACGGTGACCCCTAATTTTTATTTTTTATATGTAAACTACATAATGATAATTAAACACATGCAAAGTATGAAAAAATTCTATAATAGATTTTCGAAACTATCCATTCACATGACCATTTTCCCTATCATTTCTATGTAAAATCCTGAAATTTTCAATTTCAGATTTTGTGCTTAAATGCACGGTGACCCCCAAATTTTATTTTACATTTTGAACAATAATACAATTATGTCTCTACACAGAAAATTTTACAAAATTCTATAATAGGAAATTAATACCCTGCAGACACCTTAAGTCGTTAATAGTGAATCATATTCGGCGTTTGAAAACATCAATGAAATCCAGAAATCCCAGTATTTTTGAAGATCCCCTCGTTAGAAAAACCCTAGACAGCCTCCACGAAAATTACGTCATTGTCCCTGCAGACAAAGCTTCCAATAACATACTGTTCGTGCGTAAGAAACACTATCTTGACTGTCTGGTTAAGGAGATGGTAATTGATAGTTCACCAGGAAACCCAACTTATACTCCCACTACACAATCAAGGGAGGAGATTATTGAAAATCACAACTCTGTTTTAGCATCCTTTTGCATCAAAGCGGATGATGAAAACAATCAGCTCCCCTACATATACTGGGTCCCTAAACTTCATAAGAACCCATACAAACAGAGATTCATTGTGGGGTCTTCCAGATGCACCACAAAACCACTTTCCAAGCTCCTTACTACTTTATTGACCGCAGTCAAAGATGGCCTGAAAACTTACTGTAATAAAATCTACCCCACGAGCGGCGTCAATCAGATGTGGATTCTAAAAAATTCTAAAGACCTCCTTGAACAGCTAGCCTCTAGCAGTCTTACCCATTGCCATAGCATACACACTTTTGATTTTTCTACTCTTTATACTACCCTGCCACACAATAAATTGAAAACAGTAATTTCTGATTTGATACATCAATGTTTCTGCAAAAGAAAAAAAAACGGAGAGCGCAGATACACTTATATAGTAGTAGGGAAAGACAAAACGTATTTTGTTAAGAACCACACTGAATCAAACAAGAAGTACACAGAGAATGACGAAATCAAGATGTTGGAATTTTTAATAGACAATATTTTTGTCGAATTTGGAGGCCGCGTTTTTCAGCATAAAATTGGAATTCCCATGGGAACTAACTGCACACCATTTTTAGCTGATCTCTTTCTTTTCTCGTACGAGGCCAAGTTTTTACAAGGGCTAACACAGAAAAAACAAAAGCATTTAGCCCAGTTCTTTAATTTCAGCTTCCGCTACATAGACGATGTACTTTCTCTTAATAATACAAAGTTCAGGGAATATTTACACCAGATCTATCCCAATGAGCTTGAAATTAAAGAGACTACTGATACACCTACTTCAGCTCCGTACTTAGATCGTTTGATATACATTGACGAAGATGGACGTTTGAAGTCTAAGCATATGACAAGCGTGATGACTTTAACTTCCCAATTGTGAACTTTCCCTTTCTGAGCAGCAATATACCTACCTTCCAGCATATGGATTGTACATTTCACAGTTGATTCGTTACTGTCGGGCATGTAGTGTATACAGTGATTTTTTTAATACAACCAAAACACTGTCCCAAAAGCGGCTTAGTCAGGGATTTATTCAGCCTTTGTTACTTTCATCCCTTCAGAAATTCTATGGCCGTCACCATGACATAATTAACAGATATGACGTGTCTGTGTCCCAAATGAAAACGGAGATTTTTAGCTAGATTTCACGTCCTCACGGATTTGACATACCCGGTTTTGACTCTACCCTGGATTGACTCACTGATAGTGTGACGGGTGCCACTAGTGGAGCAGGACGTGCTTACCCTTCCGAAGCACCTGATGTAATTCCCGGTTACCATGGGAGTTCACACTATGAGTACCTTAGTTCTTATGTCGTCTTTTTTATTTCCGTCTATTGTGGCTGTCTCGCGTCCTTGTTTTGTCTTTGTTTTTCTCTGTTGCGGTTTTCGCCATGTCTTTGGACTTCGATTTTTGTAATCACCACTTCCTCTGTTCCTTCGGTATTCTACTGCCGTTGTTTGGTATGGAGTAGATTTTGTATGTTTGGTTTATAAATCAATTGTCAATGCCCGTCTCCTTCATTGAGCAGTCAATATAGTGCCCATTGTTTGGCATATTCCTTAACTTTGTTGATCAATATTTCAAAGTTATGTTTCCAGTAAATGGGTTGGGATTCACGATATTTTGGACCTTTAGTGAAGAGATCATGTAGTTTCCCACTGATTACGATGTTAAGGTGCTCAGTTTTAACGTGGCCAGCAGGAGCATACTTAAATTCGGAAGAGAAACAAGAACAAGTAACTGTTAATTTAGATTCTGCATAAGCTCATTTTGACAACTTATATATCTTCAGTGCAGATCAAATCAAAACATTTCGAAATCCATATTCTAAATATGTGTAAAATCTGATAGAGAACAAATTACCAATAGTATCTAAATAGTAAAGCCACAACCAGCTTAGGACAGAGCTATGCGAGTTTTGAACAACATTTTTCAAGATTAGATATTGCAAGATTACAAAAAAAAAATGTGATTTCGGGCCAGCATTGAAGTACTGGCTACTCGGTTGATGAATACCTTCGCGGATTAACAGTCAACCAGCAGAGGCATCGACCCAGTTGTAATAAATAACAAAATACCGGAGTTGCTGTTAATTTAGATTCTACGTATGCGCATTTCGACAACTTATGTCTCTTCAGTGCAGAACAAATCAAAACATATCGAGATATGTGTAAAATCCGATAGAGAAAAAATTACCAATAGGGTCTAAATAATAAAGCCAAAACCAGCTAAGGACAAAGCTTTGCGAGAGGGAGATACTCCTTAGTTTTGAACAATTTTTTTTAAAATTACATAATGCAAGTTTCGGAGGACAAATCAAAGTCATGTCACTGGAATCCAAAGCCAGTTTAACGGACTGATATAGAATATCCCGTAGATATCCACTATTTTATAAAAAGCCTTGCTGTGCAGCACCACATTTTTTGTGCTCCAATAAAGTTCCATTGTTAGTATATATACATGGTGGCTTTGAGTTGTTGTTACTCCCCTTTGGGTCGTTGTCTCTTTGACACATTCCCCGTTTCCCTTCTTTTTTCTATGTTACGTCACAATAATCAATTCGAATGTTTTATAAGCAATTTTAAGGAAATATAAACTTAATATTATAAATTACAAAATGTCAGGATCAGTTTTTGTTTTCAACATGTCAAAAATTAATATCCATTAACATTTAATTTTCATCAGTCCCTACAAAATATAATCATGTAAATCCTATAACATATTCAGTTACTTGGTAGACGTCTGTAACAACATAACTACCACTTCATGTTTTATAAGCTCATTTTGACAACTTATATATCTTCAGTGCAGATCAAATCAAAACATTTCAAAATCCATATTTTAAATATGTGTAAAATCTGATAGAGAACAAATTACCAATAGGATCTAAATAGTAAAGCCACAACCAGCTAAGGACAGAGCTATGCGAGTTTTGAACAACATTTTTCAAGATTAGATATTGCAAGATTACAAAAAAAATGTGATTTCGGCCCAGCATTGAAGTACTGGCTACTCGGTTGATAAATACCTTCACGGATTAACAGTCAACCAGCTGAGGCATCGACCCAGTTGTAATAAATAACAAAATACCGGAGTTGCTGATAATTTAAATTCTACGTATGCGCATTTCGACAACTTATGTCTCTTCAGTGCAGAACAAATCAAAACATATCGAGATATGTGTAAAATCCGATAGAGAACAAATTACCAATAGGGTCTAAATAATAAAGCCAAAACCAGCTAAGGACAAAGCTTTGCGAGAGGGAGATACTCCTTAGTTTTGAACAATGTTTTTTTTTAATTACATAATGCAAGTTTCCAAATAAAAATCGGTTTTCCGACCAGCACTTGGTGAATTCCCTCGGGACTAAAAGTTGACCAGCAGAGGTATTGACCCCATGGTACTAAATAGTTACTGTTAATTAAGATTATACGAATGCGCAATTCGACAACTTATGTCTCTTCAGTGCAGATCAAATCAAAACATTTCGAAATCCATATATCGAAATATGTGTTAAATCTGATAGAGAACAAATTATAGTCCATTTGATTTCTATAAATCACCAGAAAAAATTTTTAAAAATTCATTTCACAACCTTTTTCCAATTTTTCTTGCAAAATATGTTCATATTATATATACGAACTCTGACAGGAAATTTTATACTTTTTTTTATCCGTAATTAAAAAAGTCACCCATTAGGTGTCTATGTTAATTTTATTTTCCGAAAGCTAAAACAAACTGATGGGGTGAGTTCGATTGATGTAACTTACTTCCTCTCTGTAAACAAAAACAGACAAACATGTGGCTTGATGTAATACAATGTATTAACAAACCATGTGACATGATAATTTACATGTCAATTAGAATTAAACTGGTCAATCCAGTTATGCTTATCAATACTGAGAAGTAATGGGGAAACCTTCAATGTTGTTTATTTCTTACGAAATGCAATGTCTTAAATTAATCTATCAGGACTTTTCTTAGCATTACAATATAAAAATAGTAATATTATAACATTAAAAAAAATAGAAGATTAAAAAACGACCCCCTCCACAAAAGGCGAAAAAACAATGACAAATAAAAAAAATCCATGGAGACTTGAAGCCTTCGTGAAACGGGGTGAATTAAAACAAAACCTCTAGACTTATATCACTTGTACAAAAGCATGTTAAATATTTATCTGTTACCTAAACTAATATATTTTTTTTAATATTTCAATATATTTACAGTTTGTTTTAATTCTTTGTTTTGTTTTGAAATTGCAAAGGAAAAGAATTCATATCGATGATACAAACATGTACCATGCTCAAAAGTGCATAAATAGACAGTCAGGTACGACGTATATTCAAACCATTGTTATTCAAATTTATGTCCAGTGTCAACCTTGTCTGACTAGATTTCACCTATCTAACATGTAAATTATTTGGTCACATGGTTAAGTGGTATTTACATTAAAGCACATGTTTGTCTGTTTTTGTTTACAAAGGGAGTGAGTTACATCAATCGAACTCACCCCTCCAATATTGTCAGCTTAAAAAAATAAAATTAACATAGACACCCAATGGATAACTTCTTTAATTACGGATAAAAAATTACAAAATTTGCTGTCAGAGTTCGTATATATAATATAAACATAGTTTGCAAAAAAAAAAAATTGAAAAATTTTATGAAATAAAATTTTAAGAATTTTTTTCTGGAGATTTATAGAAATCAAATGGACAATACCAATAGATTCGATTTGAAGTCATCAGTTTGGACATCCCGCAACACCCCTTTGTGATTGAAAACGTTGTTTGCATATGCCTTTGTATATGAATCAGAAATGAGAGCAACTATTTGGATTTTGATGTATAGGAGTATCTTGGCGGTAACATGTTTATTATGAAGAATATTGCCATGATTTATGACATCTCAACCTTTGTTTGTAAATTTGTATTTTTAAGAAAAAGCGACGTCCTTGTTCATTACCAGATGTTCTAACAGGTTAGAATAGTCAGTGATGAGCGCAATGTGTAGAACAATTGCATTAAATTTGTATTCATTTTACGATGGATCTGCCATGAAAGAATTTAAATAGATTTTATTAAAATGAATGTTATCTAAAATGGGGTAAAGACATTCCAACTGAGTTTCAAAGGAAAAATCTGAAAATGTGTTCCCTATAGGTGTCTAATGTTTAGCTATGTTCTTCGTTTGCCGCCATATTTGATGAGGTGCTGATCCGACAAAACAATTTGTTAGGGGACAGTCTTGGGAATATTATTGCAATGTTTGCTTCCAATAGGCTGAAGAGTTTTTGACAAGACGAATGTGTTCTACCATAGGATCTAATATTAAAAGAATGATTCCCGCTGGAAGGCATCTTGGATAAATTGAAAAAAAAATGAGGGGACAATCTGTCACCAAGTTTTGATAATATTGGCTCATTGGTCAAGTCATTCTTTAAATGCGTCTTCCCATCGGGTTCAATGTTAAAATTATGTTTCACGCTGACGGCACTCTTTATTGCGTTACGAACTCCAAATAAAAAAAAAACAAAAAACAAAAAAAAAACAAAAAAACAAAAAAAAACTATTTTGGAGGGGTCCACCAAAGAACTATTGTGGTCAGCCTTGGTTCGAATTGGCTGAGCAGTTTTTGAGAGAAGATTTCTTGTGGCCATCCAGGATAAAGTACCAACCTGAAAAACAACTTTTTTGGAGGAGACCTTCTTAGGGGTATAGTGGCCAAGTTTGGTTCCATTTGGCTCAGCAGTTTCAGAAGAGAAGATCTCTAAATGTGTTTTCTCAATGGCGCAAACGTTTAAACTATTTTTCTGACTGCTGGTTATCTTGGATGAGGTGCAAACCTAAAAAGAAAAATTTAGAAGTTACTGTCTAAGAAATGTTGTGGCCATCTTAGGTTCCAATTGGCTCAGAGGATAAGAGGATATCTATAAATATGTTTTCGCATATGGTCAAATGTAAAAATTATGTTTTCTGCTGGCGGTCACCTTGGATGACGTATGATCCAGGAAAAAAAAATTTTGCAGGATACAATCCCAAAACCATTTTGGTCAAGTTTGGTTCAAATTGATTCTGTAGTTTCAGATCGTTAAAGAAAAGTTTACGCCGGACGGACGAAAGACTGACGACCCAAAATGATGGGTAAAGCTCACTTTGCTTTACCGATGTGAGTTAAAAAAGATGCTCAACTTAAATTGTTGATTTCTATGCCGTTTTCGTATGAGATTTTAAAGTCTATGAAAAGTGCAAGTTCCGGTTCCGGTTCGTGTCATGTTACCTTCCGGCGTGAGAATTGCAAGTTCCGGAATAGCGAAATGTGCGGAAACCTCTGTTAAATAAAACTGCGATTTGACATCTTACATTTTTTTTCGAAACATGACCCTCAAACTTGATTATTTCATGTCTGTGTCAATATTTGCGATTAATAATTTTCAATATTTATGGCCATCTATGTCAATTTGGGTCATTAATTGTCATTCTGACTCCCTCCTTGCACATTTCATGGCTGTGTTAATAGTTGCGTCGAAGAAATATGATCATTTATTGTTTTCTGTGTGTTAGTTTGGTCATAAAATGTCATTCTTATCTTAGGATTACAAATTTCATGGATATTAAAATAGTTGTGATTAATTATTTTGACCATTTATGTCTATCTTTGGTCAAGTTGGGTCATTAAATGTCATTATGACCAACTCCTTGCACATATCATGGCTCTAATAATTTATACAATGAATATTTTTGACCATTTATGGCCATTTATGGTCAGCTTATGTCATTATCACCCACATGCTTAAAAATTTCATAGCTGTGGTAATAGTTGCAATGAATAATGTTGTACATTTATAGCTATCTGCAGTTAAGTTGGGTCATCAATTGTCATCCTGACCACTGACAATATATGCAATATATATGGTCCTTGTACTGACCCCCCTGCCTGTATCATGGCAGTTAATGGTTGTGAAAAATAATTTTCACTTTTGATTAAACAATGTAATGATAACTAAGGAACAATAATTCTACCAACATAAAAAAACTACAATTTGGTTTGTTGATTTCTTTTCTACGAGATTATATCCCCTGACCCCCCCCCAAGTAAAGGAAACAAATACTGCGTCTGGTTATAAATGTGTGTCTGTCTTATTGCTGCAAAAATTTCGCTCTTTTTTATTTTACTGTGTTTCCATTTTTATAGTAACTGCAAATTTACTTCAAAAATATCGATTCCAACAAACCCCGTCAACTTCTTGTCTCGACAGCTTATGGTTTGTTTGTCATGTTAATATTTTGAACAGTTCCAGAAATATTTGATTCCTATAATAATAAAAGTTCCATTCATAAAAAAGTCGTGGTCACTGAGGGGAGTGGACTCAAGCACTGCATAATATTTTGTTGTTGCTTTGTATGTATGTTATTGTTGTATCATCGTTCGTATTATGTATTGTATATATGCCTTCAGCCCTTCGGGGCACAATTGTGCATTTATTTGAATAAAGTTTATTAATATAATCATATACTGATCTATACTAACGTTAAAGTATATTAAAAGTAGATTTTCAAATAATTCCGTCGCACCTCGAATACTTTAAAATCTCATAACCCACGTATGAAATCTGCAAGTATATGACTAAAACCGGAACCGGAACTTGCAGTTTTCATAGACTTTAAAATCTCATACGACACCGTACTAATGATATGTATTTGTTTCAAGGTGTTTTCGATGTTTCAGTTGTCTCCGGATTATTCGTTTTTTTTACTGACGGTTTGGTTCGTACTTTCGTTCGTCTTGTTTTCTGTATTTATTTTTACTTAACCTTTTTGTTTAATGTTGAAATTACCGTACTAATTTATCTGTAAAGTAAGTTTTCTTTTTATAAGTATCAATTAATCGCAAAAAATATAATCATATATATATATTGGACACGTATGCATTTTTCAAACTTTCTTTTTTTGATTTGCAGTTGCATTGACAGCATGTAAACCAAATTATGAAAATGTAACTGGTGGTGTTGTAAGGTTTACAGATGTGAAGACCATCAATGGCATCAACAATATGACTTCTATTCGGAACAATGGAATATTTACATGCGAGAAATCCGGGATTTATCTAATATCATTATATTTAGGCAATGATAAAAAGTCTGGGTATTTTTTCATTTATAAGAATGCTGCAAAAATAGCAGACGCAATTTCTTCAAAAACCGAATACGATCAGACTACTTCAATGACTTTTCTCCAATATCTAAACGTCAATGATACAATATCGGTGAAAGGATTTGTTGTTGTTTATGGTCTCAGGTTTTCCTGTCTTACTATAGTGCAAATACAATAAAGATACTATCAATCTTATCAATATTTTGATTCTTAAGAAATCTTGCGATAGTGCTATGTCTAGTGTATGGAAGCATGGAGAGGCCACAAGATAGCTATGTCGTGGTCACGAGATACTAACTCGTTTCAACGACATATTAAGTCGTGGACATGAGATAGCCAGGAGACACTAACTCGTCGTTCCAACGACATCCTTTGTCTTGGCCACGATTTACTATCTCGTAGATAATTAACTCTATGACCACTATCTTGAAAAAAAAAAATGACAAAGGTAAAACACTGTTGCACTACTGAGGACAAATCAAAGTCAGGTCACTGGAATCCAAAGCCAGTTTAACGGACTGATATAGAATATCCCGTAGATATCCACTATTTCATAAAAAGCCTTGCTGTGAAGCACCAGATTTTTTGTGCTCCAATAAAGTTCCATTGTTAGTATATATACATGGTGGCTTTGAGTTGTTGTTACTCCCCTTTGGGTCGTTGACTCTTTGACACATTCCCCGTTTCCCTTCTTTTTTCTATGTTACGTCACAATAATCAATTCGAATGTTTTATAAGCAATTTTAAGGAAATATAAACTTNGGAAAAATTCCTTGATCAGCTTCCTTGTAAGTCCGCGCCATCCACATGCGGCTTTTGCGAAAGTACTCTGCTTGCCTAGACGATCGAAGGGAAAGACCATAATAAACAAATATCATATCTCCCTCTGAGCTTCTTGTTCAAAATCGAACAAACTTTGACACATTCCCCGTTTCCCTTCTTTTTTCTATGTTACGTCACAATAATCAATTCGAATGTTTTATAAGCAATTTTAAGGAAATATAAACTTTATAAATTACAAAATGTCAGGATCAGTTTTTGCTTTCAACATGTCAAAAATTAATATCCATTAACATTTAATTTTCATCAGTCCCTACAAAATATAATCATGTAAATCCTATAACATATTCAGTTACTTGGTAGACGTCTGTAACAACATAATTTATACACGATGACGGGCACCATTATAATCCTGGTATTGGTTTTAAATGGACTTCATTGTAAAATAAAAGAAAAAAAAAACGGTATGTACATTTAGTTTTTGTGCACTCTAACCAAAAAGAAACATGTGTATTGTATTTTTAAAGATATTACAGATTTTGCCCTTTGTACATTTTGTTCAAATAACAAAATACCGAGGTTACTGTGAATTTAGGTTCTGCATATGCGCATTTCGACAACTTATGTCTCTTCAGTGCAGATAAAATCAAAATATTTGGAAGTCCATAAACCGAACTAAGTGTAAAACTGATAGAGAACAAATAACCAATAAAATTTAAATAGAAAAGCCAAAATCAGCTAAGGACAGAGCTATGCAGGAGGGAGATACTCCTTAGTTTTAAACAAAATTTACGAAGATTTAGATATTGCATGTTTCCAAATAAATTCGGTTTTCTGGCCAGCACCGAAGTACTGGCTACTGGGTTGGTGAATACCCTCGGGGACTAACAGTCCACCAGCAGTGGCATCGGCCCAGTGGTAACAAATAACAAAATACCGAGGTTACTGTGAATTTAGGTTCTGCGTATGCGCATTTCGACAACTTATGTCTCTTCAGTGCAGATAAAATCAAAATATTTGGAAGTCCATAAACCGAAATAAGTGTAAAACTGATAGAGAACAAATAACCAATAAAATCTAAATAGAAAAGCCAAAATCAGCTAAGGTTAGAGCTATGCAAGAGGGAGATACTCCTTAGTTTTAAACAAAATGTACGAAGATTTAGATATTGCATGTTTCCAAATAAATTCGGTTTTCGGGCCAGCACCGAAGTACTGGCTACTGGGTTGGTGAATACCCTCGGGGACTAACAGTCCACCAGCAGTGGCATCGGCCCAGTGGTAACAAATAACAAAATACCGAGGTTACTGTGAATTTAGGTTTCAAAACGATTTCAATTGAGGGAATATCCCTTCTTTTTCAAGCTCTGCTTTTAAAGTCGACTGACACTGCCTCTTTATACAAGGGGGGGATAAATTACTGAATGTTCATTATCTATTTTACCACAAGTACAAAATTTAGTCATTTTAAGTAATATGAAATCCATGTACCAACTGAACTCACCCCTCCCCCTACATTTTTATTGTAAAATTGAAAAGTTATTGTCTATTTTAACTGTTTTGATGTAAGACCGAATTTTGAAAACATATACATGCATATAATTAAGTAAAAAAAATCTGGGAACTCAAACATTATAGGTAGTCGTCATCATTAGCGATATGTTGATGCATCATTAAACCTTGTTAAATTAACCATTTTATCTATAAAGTGTCCGTTGAAAGTCAGGGATTTAATGGTTTTCATGAAAAGTTCTGTGCTGGCTTGTGCGCTCTCGGAATTTTCGTATATCTAATGGCCTTTTCCTTACTGGTCTCTCCCTCTGGACATTCTTACTTTTGTGTCTCTTTCATTTAGGTGAAAATGATGAAAATTGCTTGGCCTGACCGAACGGAAATTGTGAAACTATATATTCCTAATGGAACATATGAATTTTTTAGTTGAAGATTGTGCAATTAATGTCAACTCCGTGCTCACGTTATTTTACCAGCACTTGCATACAAAGAGCAAACATAGTATGAACGAATAACAGAGATGGGTCCGATCACTTTCATCAAATAAATCTAATTAAAAAGAATTTAAATCTTGTTCCTTTTTCTCAGTGTGTTTGATACAAGTTTGTCAAATGCACAATCAAGCCATACCCCATTACTTCACTTCTTGGTATAGTTTCTGTTAATGTATATTGGATTATTTTAATACATGTACATTCAATCTTACAAATCAAATTGTTGAACATAAGTACATGTACATGGACAATAATGCCTTCAGGCATAAAACAAACAATAATTGTTTTCTATCTGTCAGATGAAAGTGACATTAACATTGATTAAACAAAGGATTAAAATTTTGGTTCCAAAATAAACAACAATTATAATTATGACAAAAATTAATCTTCAATCAGGACTAAAAAGTTATGGTGAACTCAATCAGAAGACAGACACTGACACTAAATCTGAATTTTGCTACATTTTTCAATTTTGATATAATCTGTAAAAAAATATAAAATGAATATCCTTTTTATATTTTTGATCAAAATTGTGAAAAAAAAATATGTACAATTGGCTGATCTTACAAACAAGTTACCATTTTGTTGATATAAATAAAGAAAATATTTCTATTTGCACACTTGCAAGTTAATTGTTTAAAATTTTCTGAGATTTATAATTGGTATGAAAAGAGCCATATATTTAGATTTTAATACTTTCCATTGTAATCAGAATGTAATGAAAAAGTAATCATGATTACAGGCTATTTTTGAAAGTAATTGATTAAATTAAATTACATGTAATCAGATTTTTTAGTTTAAGCTGATTAACGATTACACTGATTTCTTTGAAAAATGTAATCGATTACAGCTGATTAATGATTTCAATTACCCCATCTCTGACGAATGAATATTGAGATAGGGTGATACTGAGGCCATAAATTCTTGTATTAATTGATCTATTTTGGAGGGATATAATACAATTTAACCCAGCAAGCTCGTTATGTGAAACTATTAGACAGAAATTAGATATTTAAGGTTATGAGGGAAATCTGCCATTTCATATAGTTATTTAGTTATTGATTCGTATAAAAAGTGCATCAAATGACAGAAGTACATGTAGGTAATTTTGAAAGATGCACAACCCTCCGCAAAAAAGGCCGATATTTTCACATTTTTGCCGAGGAGGTGCCCGTTTTGTATTCAGAGGGAAAGTCAGGGGCGCACTAACTCCAGACTATGTCCAAATACGCTACTGAGAAACATCAAACGCTTTTAAACTATATTACGTTTGCATATCATAGATGGTCAATGGATACCTTGGTTTTGCAGTTTCCAGAATCACTTCCAG
>MJUU01023281.1:588-15174 GCA_002080025.1 Modiolus philippinarum
AGAGACAAACGTAAATAACGAATTCCACAATCTACAGGGGAAACGCACCAGACAAAACACATAACAGACTAGAGACAAACGTAAATAACGAATTCCACAATCTACAGGGGAAACGCACCAGACAAAACACATAACAGACTAGAGACAAACGTAAATAACGAATTCCTCAATCTAAAGGGGAAACGCACCAGACAAAACACATAACAGACTAGAGACAAACGTAAATAACGAATTCCACAATCTACAGGGGAAAGGCACCAGACAAAACACATAACAGACTAGAGACAAACGTAAATAACGAATTCCACAATCTACAGGGGAAATGCACCAGATAACCTGACTTGGTACCGGCACTAGCAAGCTTACGGTGGGGTTGAACCATTTTATGTGTACCCAAACCTCCCCTTTCTCTATCCCGTTTCCTTATAGTATAAAACCTATTTGCCGTGTCACACTATAATGCATAGCACCAACGTGTGCCCAGCGTGTGAGAATATTTTCGTACAAGGTTGTATGCACTGTATAAGTTAGAGACACGTTCGTAACACGTTACAAACACGTTGACACACGTTGGCGTGTGTCGGAAAATTTTTAACATGCTCAAAATTTCACGTCGTTCGCCAATGTGTTGTTGATAAGTTATGCAAACGTAAGCCGAACACCAGAATTTCGTTATGTACGCAATGTGTGCGATATAAAGTAATATCTCGAAAGTTGTGTTAAACGTGTAGACAACGCAAACCGAGCGTCCTTGTACCTAAGGAGAAACGTATTAGCCGATGTTTTATTATAAAAATAATGGTTAAAGAGCAAGACAAAATTCCAAAGTAATGTAAATAGCTGATTTATTTCAGCATCATACTGACATATTGTTTTGAAAATATATTTTATTGTTTTTATAGGGACATATATCCCTCCTGCATACAAGTTATGGATAAGTTTTCTGTGCGTTGTATGCCGTTAGTCTGACGCTATGAATGCGTCCAACAGGAGAATTTCTTCAATTTCGTCGGCGTGTGCCAACGTTATCATAAAAATTTGCGAACGTCGTCACACGTTGGCTTTAATGTTACAGTGTGACAGGGCATTTACACAGATAGACTACTAACTCTATGACCACTATTTTGAAAACGTTTTCCAATCGATCCGTCCCCAAGTAATTCCACTCCCAGTAGTTTCTTCCTCAAGTAGATCCGCCCCCTATTTTAAAGTAGTTCCGATCCCATATTAAATTGTAATTAAAACTAATAAGTTGTAATGACTCGGCTTGTATATGCAAACTGAATTTATTAATCAAAATAATCATTTGTTTAATTGCACTAATTTGCTCATATAAGCATATAAGATCCATATAAAGAATCAAATTAAAACGGATGTTTTCTAAAACAGGGGTGATCAAAGGGCTCATTAAATAATAAGGGACCGACCATTTAACCTGAAGGGGGGGGGGTTATGGTTTTTTTTTTCTGGACAGAAAATTTTTTTCGCGCTTCGCGCGAAACAAATTATTTATTTTTTGCATGCGTATCAACAAAATATTTTTTTTTCAAAATTAACATTATTTTTTTGGGCAGAAAGCCTCCTTCAGAAAATTTTTTTTCATCATTTTGGCAGCCAAAATAGTTTTTTCACATAAAATCAGATCCAAAATATTTTTTTTAGAAAAAAANCATAGCCCCCCCCCCCCCCTTCAAGTTAAATGGTCGGTCCCTAAGAAAAATAATAATTATTTGTACAAATTAATTAGTTAATAAAAACTTTTTTTCAATTACTTTGATGTTTATTTTTATTACAAAATCACAATTATCAATTCAATGACGAAGCTAAGAAACAAAATTTCTAAAATTTAGATAAAGCTGAAAAAAACAAATAACCAATAGGATCAAAATGAAAGGCAAATATACCAATTTTATGAAAACAGGTGGACTGCATGACGCCCAGAACACCCATCTTTTTCAGACGAAAATTACCTCAAAGCAAAATCTCTTTCTTTTCATTATTTACAATGGAAATACACCAAAAACACTCGACATAAGCGGACAGGGAAGCACACATATGAAGTAACTACCACTCAGGCAACAGTCATATTGGAATTAAATACCATTTCCAGTTTTAATTTCCGAAATCAAAATCGAAGTAAACATTATGAATGTTACCACGACAATTATTAGTTGTCATGGTAATAGATAATGGAATAAAATATATAGGGTACAGGTCGATTTTGGGGCTGGAAATACTGGGGAAGCATCAACTTTGGCCGGACCTACTCAGGGACGGATCTACTCAGTGACGGAACTACTTGATACAATGAAAAACAAATGGAAACTACAAAACGTAATTTAGTGATCGCCGGCTAGCTCGAGGAACCTGTCGTGATTTAAAATCGCCGCCAATAACATAACAGTCGAAAGGTGTGTAATAGGTAGCCATATTTTACGGGTTAAATAAATGTTATCTTGTTTTAGGCCATAGTTAGACTTGGTGGAAGTCAGGCAGAGTGTGACAGTATGAAAAGTATGCAAATGATTAGCAGGGCAGACATAGAGACGATACACAGAGAGATTGTCATGTTTAAAGACATCTATAATGAAGGTAAGAAATTTATGTCTTTTGCCGTTTTCTGGATAAAAGAAATAATAGCTTAAAATATGTTTAGTTAAAAGTATGAAAACAGTTTTAAATTAATATTAAACAACTTGTATGGAGAACTAAGTACCAAAGTAACTGTGAATTTAATTTCTGCATCTGCGCATTTTGAAAACTTATGTCTTCATTGCAGATAAAATCTAAACGTTTTGAAGAGCAAAAAACTCAAAGATATTTAAAAACTGATAGAGAACAAATTAAGAACAATATGCTCTAAATGTAAAGCCAAAATCAGCTTGTATTAACTGAGATGTGCATTTGTCTTAATTGTAAGTCACACCAAATGGGAGAAATTGAAAGTCATATACTAAATAAAAAAGAATAATGAAAACTTCATATAGAACATTTTATGTGATAGAATGGTAAATGAACACTGTACAGAGAACATTTTAAGAAACAGCATTCTGATATTCTGTAAAATACAAGATGAATAAGTTAGAAAGATGATGAACACTTCACATTGACGAAAATTGTAAGGGAAAGCATGCTGACATTGAACACGAAGGAAACACGTAAGACAGATGATGAACACTTATCATTGACGAAAACATGCTGACATTAAAATACGACAATAACACGTTAGAGAGATTACGAACACTTTTGATTGAAGAACAATGGAGAACAAATTACAAATAGGATCTAAACTGAAAAGCCAAACTCAGCCACGGACAGAGCTATGCAAGAAGAGTTTTGAACAAAATTATCCTGAATTTAAATATTGCATTTCCAAATAAAATTGATCTTAGGGCCAGAACCGAAGTACTGGCTACTGGGTTTGACGAATACCCTTTGGGACTTACAGTCCACCGGCAGAGATGATTATTGAATGGGGGTAATAACAAAAATACCCAGCACAGAGTAGTCAAGAGCCAAAGTCCATGAGACAAGAAGACAAATCAGATGGAAACCACCGGCAAAATTGTCGACCGCAATGGTAGTGACTTGGTATAGGCATTTCGAAAGAAATAGTGGATAAAACTGGTTTTATGACATGCCAAACCTCCCGTTCAATTGCGGTAATGTCCAGCAGATATGATATATCACCGAAAGTAGAATACCAAAAAAAAAAATCAATAAATACCTTTGAATTAAAGCCATCCCCTTTGTCGTACGTGTTAGTACTGAGATGACCATTTTAGTCAAGTCCAAAATAAGATGTGTATATAGTAGTCTATATCCCATTCTCTTATCGGACGTGATATCACAGTGCTGGGTTGACAAATCAGATCAGTCGATTTTAATCTTACACCCCCCATATAGGCGATAACACTAATAATGTTAACCTATATAATCTATGTAAAAAATAGATATTTCAAATTACAATATATTTGATGTTATACTAACTAACATCTTGCAATTCGGACATGTCGGATATGATGTTAATATTGATGTTCCAAATGTATATTCAGAGTTTCATTAAAATATCTTGCAAAATGAACGAATAAATCAAAGTTGAAGTTATATAGATATAAAGTGAAATGCAGGTTAAGTGTTCGGTTGCCCGGATAAGAGAATTATATATTATTCTAGAGAATATATTGATGATCCGTTATAAATGAAAAAAAAAAAACAAAAAACAAAAAAACCAGAGGCTCCCAGGAGCCTGTATCTCTCACCTGGCTTTCAGTTGCCACAATCAAGGTAACATTGTAAGTTATACAGTTGATCTTCAGTTTCTCAAACTTTCGTAGCTCAAACACCTCCAATATCTTGAACTGTTTTTAAAGTCTGATCATGTTTTACTATATTTCTTTGTTTGGCTTTTTTGACAAAAAATGTTCTTGCTAAGGACCACTTTCGACACCAGTTTTGAAGTCGAAATGTCATTTTGTAAATGGCAGTCAACAAACAATTTTCAACATCGGTTTTGAAGTCGCAACATCAATATCTACTTCGAAATCAAATTTCATTGAAATCGGACAATGTTGAATTTTCCCCTTTTTTTGGCTTTCATTTTAAAAATGGCGGTCAACGAACAATTTTAAAATAAGTTTTGAAGTTACGACATCAAGACCAATTTGGAAACCAAATTCCATTGAAATCGGACAATGTTGAATTTTCCCGCCTTTTTTGGCTGCAATTTTGAAAATGGCAGTCAACAAACAACATCAATATCTATTTGGAAACTAAATTTCATTGAAATAGGACAATGTTGAATTTTCCCGCCTTTTTTGGCGGCCATTTTGAAAATGGCGGTCAAGGAACAATTTTCAACATACGTTTTGAAGTCGCCGCAGCATGGCAAACATTTCATCAATTTACAATTAACCTTCATCTTCTATAGTTTTGGAAATAAAAGATGAAAAATACAAAAATTTTAAAAATTCGGTGAAAAAAGGGCAATAACTCCTACAAGGGTTTATGGATTTTTCTTCAGAATTTCAGGGTGGGTAGATATGCTGAACATTTTTGCAATTTACACTTGACCTCTATCTGTTACACTTTTTGAAATAAAAAATAAAAAATGCAAAAATTTTGAAAATTTAACGGAAAAGGGGCTATAATTCCGAGATAGGTTTTCAGATTTTCTTCAAAATTGCACAGTGGATAGATCTAATCATGCTGATCATTTTTACCTCTGTCAGATTTTTGATATCTGTAACGATTTTCGAGTTATTAGCCAAAAACTGCAGTTTACCTCTATGTTCTATTTTTAGCAATGGCGGCCATGTTGTTTGACCAGCCGACTAATCGAACACAATTTTGAGAATCCATTCCCTGGTGATGATTCAAGTCAAGTTTGGTTACATTTGGCTTAGCGGTTTCAGAGGAGAAGATTTTTGAAATTGTTTGAACTCGTAGCATATTCCTCTATCCAGTATAGCTACTAAGGAAAACATTTTTGTAATTAACAATGAAGGGATATGGAGTAAATACAAGTGAGACAAAATCTCTACAAATACATAGTAAAACCAAGTAAGTCTGACTGCACTTAATGTAAAAAACTAAATACAGTAGTATTTATATTTGCTTTTTAGAAATAAAAGAGATTAAAGAAGAATTTGGAGGTGAGTTATGACAAATATTTGTGAAAGATTGTCAAGAGCATAAGTGGCTGATTTCTTTTATATAATGGTTATTTATAGTAAATATTATTTTCATCCGATTTCACAATTGTAGTCATACCAAAAAATAAAAAAAATACCCAAAATGCATAAAGCAGCTGATTTCGTTATGCTGTACACGTGTTTCAAGGGGTAACCTATCATGGGCAGAATTACTTATTATCAAAAATATCGAAATAGGATGCCAAATCCGTTACTAAGGACATCTACTGAGTTCCATCCACGGAATGAAGCCTCAGTATTTTTAAGTTGTTGGAATTTTGATACAAACAGAACATTTTTATAAAGCGCAATGTAAAATTTTCACCGTCAGACCAGCAGTGGCATCGGCCATAATTTAGCAACGTTAATCACACATTTTGATTAATTCAAACAGTTAATATCCACAAATGGATTTTCAGTTATACAGGACCCTTTCTACTAGGATGGAAAGATCTTATCAACAAAAATTTGATGTAGCAAAAATAAATTCAAGAGATGTAAGAAGAAACACTAAATTAAATTAGAGAAATGAGGGTTATAACAAAATTACCGATCAGTAAACAATACAACAAATGTTAAAACACAGTATACACCGTAAAATACTACAGTTTGATCGAGTAAAGTACAGCTATATAGAAATATAATTAATTGTTAACAAGAAAATTATATTACAGAGAAGTACAAACACATCGACTGTAAGGCATTATTCTAGGTCAGCATTACTGACGTGTTATTAGGGATTCCTTTTATTTTGTTTTGATCTGCAGTTTAAAGATTTAATAGTAACTTTCCTTGCATTAAATGGATATTGTATAATATTTATTTACAAATTAAAAAAACCTAGAAAATGTAAAGAGAGAAATAGCCAAAAAGACCAATTACTGAGAAATATACATAATGAGATTTAAAATAGAAGATGGTTGATCTGTTGAAATAATTAGATGCAGAGACTGAACAGGCCAGGAAGTGGATGAAAAAGAACAATAGAAATTGAGCTCTCGTTTAAATGAGGTAGAAATGTTACCTTTTGGATTGTTTACCATAGATGCATAATTATAAAAGTTATCTCCAATGAAAAAAAATACTAATATTTTCCATTCCTTTATTTTGAATTTATATGAAAACAACGTAGATTGCCGCAGGTAAACACATATAAGATGCACAAATCGGCATAAATGATCAAGTTAGCGTCTGTCTTTCAAAGTGGATCCCCAAAAAGGCCATCCTTAGATTTTCACCAAAATTTGTATACGGATTGCCAAAATCCCTGTTAATCTATGTGTAAAATTTTATATCCGCCCTTTGTAGCGTTTCTCCAGAATAAAAGTTCAAACACGGCCGAATTTTATATCTTATGCATTCTTTCTGAGGTTTCTTTCGGGAATCAACTTTATAAATAGGAAACTGTCAACAAATCTCTCTAAAAGAATACCAAATAGTATACCACCCTTATATTACAACTCAAATACTAACTAACACGTGTCCGAAAATCTTGAAATTTAACGAAGTGAAAATACTCAAAGTAATGCATTATCCTTCAATTGCCCCATATATTGATTTCACAGTGAGTACAAATCACTGGCACGCTAAAAATATAATGAGAAGTCCATTTTCTCCCTACTTAAAAACTTGAAAAAGGTGGATCCTGAAAAAGGCCATATGCAGAAATCAGTTTCATATGGTTTATACGATGCATAATTATATATTTAATAATATTCCTAAATTTTGTTTCCGCCCATGCCCTTTTAGGGTTGCTATATTTGTTTCTTTATTATCATTGTTTTTACCATCAGATCAGAGTTGTTTTATGAATTAATCAACGACATTTGTATATTTCTCATACATCTGTTACTTACAGCGATTGTTGCAGCATTTGATACATAGTATGTGAAATGTAAAAAATATACCGCAAATATTAGAATTTTGATTTTTTTACCGTGGCTGTGCCATCAGACATCTTGTTTATTTGAGGAGATGGCAGGTAAACAAATTTACAGGGGAGTCAATTTTTGTGAGCTACTTCCCCGCCTGTGAAAAGGTAGTAAGAGTGATAGATAAGAATTTTCAAAGTGAAAAAAGTGGTGAAAAAATACAATACAGATATAGTGGATTTATACAGACACAAAAATAAAGGCCGTGCAGTGGTATTTCTTTAAACTGATCTGCAATCACAGCTTAAATAACTTTTTTCATTCATTAAATGAATTTTGTATAATATCTTTTTATAGATTTGCGAATAGAAACAGAAAATATAAGGACAGAAATGGCAACCTTTTCTATAAAATCAGAAGGTAAGAGAAAACTCATTGAGAAAAAATTATCAAAGTAGAAATAACAGAGTATCCATAGCAAAATGTTAAAACAACAAAGCATCAATTACAAAAGATGCAAACGAGTGTAACAAAAAGAAAAATACAAGACCTTTAACAAGTAGTATAGTATTAGGTGTAAAACAGGACAAACTTAACAACGTTACACAAAGAGTAATCATAATTAGATGCATTAAAGTAATACTAACAGTAAAATAAAAAAGATATGACAAGAAGTTATTTTACAAGCTGTAGCAAAGAAGTACAAACAGTAAAACCCAAAACATATTATAAAGAAGGCGAGAATCGAACGGCAGTTTTAAAAAGATTAATCCAAGGACAATAGCAACGTAAAAAAAAACCAGAGACTCAGAAACTCAGCCTGTATCGCTCACCCGACAAAATGCTTTAAAGCATGTTTTTCTATGTTTTGCACTGGTGTTGTTTTGTAAGATTCAAACGAAATGAGCAATCTTTGTAAAAGACCTTCCATACATCATTCCTGTATAGTTTGGTTGTATTTGTTTTCAGAGGAGGAGACGAAAAATGTGATTTTTACCATAAGGGTCCAATCTTTAAAATATACCTTTCATACATCGCTCCTGTAAAGTTTGGTTGAATTTGCTTCAGTGGTGTCAGAGGAGAAGATGAAAATGTTATTTGTCCCATAGAGTCCAATCTTAACCTATGTTCCGAGCTTGCGACCATGTCGTGATGTCGACCATAAAACGTCTAAAGTTATGACTATAAGTTATTGGAAATATAAAAAAGTAGCATATTTTTGAGAAACCGAGCTCTATCAATATAGTAACTGTATCGACCTATGCCCTTGAGTAGCGAAGGAGTTTGGAGATGTAACCTTCAAATGTTTGTGCTATTGGCATCTTGCTACAAAGGAAATGAAAGTTGACTATTAGAAAAATGAAGTCATCGTGGCGTTTGTCGTACGGCCTAGTTTATAGTGAACCTCTGTTGTCAATTCCAAGATGAAGGTTAAGGAATGAGGCCAATGTAGAAGTGTCTGTAATATCATTTCGAGTGCTGTTTGGATAGGTAGGATGAAGAAAATCACCAATGCAAGGATTATTTAGCGACAAAATATCATCTATATACGGAAGCTAAAATTATATCATCTAGTTATTTATCTTTATTTTGAAGAAACCCTTTGATCAATTCAGCCTCAACTAATAGGAGAAATAGATCGGGCAAAATAGGTGCAGATTTTATGCCAATTTGAAAATTCCAACAGTCTGTTGAAAAATAAGTCCTCCAAACTAGACAAATATACTGTCAATTAAAAAATCTATATTTTTTATTCACTTCTTTCTCTGTATATTTTTTCTGTGAATCTGATTTGTATTTCACAAAGAATACCTGTTGTCTACCTATAACAATTGCTTAATCTTCGCTAATCGTGCAGCAATAAAATATTACAGATGTTACAAGCAATAAAATACAGCATTTCTAGTAAAGATTTACAAAGGTAAAATATAACAGTGTAAACAACAAATAAGCCGTAAATTAACACAAATATAACAAAGTAGTAGAAATGATGAATTACAACATATGTAACATTGAAATATGAACTGTACAAGGCAACCGATGTAACAAAGTAATACAAACAAAGATGTACAGAAAGTAATATTTAAATTATCTAACACAGTACTACAAACAGTCTTGTATTACAGATGTAAGAATAAAGTACAGGCAAGATAATACAAGAAAAGTATCAAAGTAGTAAAAACAGTAAAATACAACAGATGTAACAAAAAAGTAAAACAAGAAGAATACAACATATGTAACAAATTAGTACAAACCATGAAATACAGGTGTAACAAAGAAATACAAACAGTAAAATACAAAAGATGTAACAGAGAAATACAAACAGTAAAATACAAAAGATGTAACAGAGAAATACAAACAGTAAAATACAATAGATGTAACAAAGTAGTGCAAACAGTAAAATACAACAGATGTAACAAATTAGTAAAACAGTAAAATACAACGGATGTAGCAAAGAAGTACAAACAGTAAAATACAACAGTTGTAACAAGGAAGTACAAACAGTAAAATACAAACGATGTAACAAAGAAATACAAACAGTAAAATACAACAGAGGTAACAAAGTAGTACAAACAGTAAAATACAACAGATGTACCAAAGTAGTACAAACAGTAAAATACAACAGATGTAACAAAGTAGTACAAACAGTAAAATACAACAGATGTAACAAGGAAGTACAAACAGTAAAATACAAACGATGTAACAAAGAAATACAAACAGTATAATACAACAGATGTAACAAAGTAGTACAAACAGTAAAATACAGTAGTACAAACAGTAAAATACAACAGATGTAGCAAAGTAGTACAAACAGTAAAATACAACATATGTCGCATAGTAATACAAACAGTAATCCAAACTGTTAAAAAATTGATCAAAATTGGAACTACTTTTGTGGTATTTTTGATGATTTGGACTTTTAATTGTTGTCAAATTGAAGATAAAATATGCATTTTTAATCCTAAATAGTATTTTGTTTGATATCTATTTGCAGGATTGATTAAAGAAACAGAAGAAATTAAGACAGAAATGACAAGTGTTTCTACAAAAACAGAAAGTAAGATATCAAATAATGGGTAAACCGTATAAAAAGGTACAAAATTAAAATTGATCCCAATTGTTCAACAAAAACAGATACAGCACATGTAACTGAGTGTTTCAAACAGTTAAATACAACAGATGTAACAAAGTAATACTATCTATGAGCTAAAAGGGTTCAAACAAGGGCCAAAACTGCCGTTTTTCAAACTTCGTGAAATCTTAATTTTTTGTTAGATTTTGAATAATTTTTTTCTGAATCCTCTTATAAGCTTTCAATAATATGTCAGTATGTCAGCACTTGCCGTTTCTGAGGTATAAGGGGCAAAAAGGACTAAAATTGCAATTTTCAAAAATAGGTAAAATCTTTATTTAACTTAGAGGAAGTTTGGTGTGCCATAAAATCGGCTTAACCCACCATTTCTTTTGATATCCCTGTACCAAGTCAGGACCAGTGCAGTAGACAATTTTCCAGCGGTTTCCACTTGATTTGTCTTTTTGTCTCATGGACTTTGGCTCTTAACAATTCTGTTTCTTTAAAGGATCCAAACGGCTGTTTACATGTCCCTAGTTTGTGTTTATCCAATTACTGTGTGACTGAAGCTCTTTACTTTGTCTATATTCTCTGTAACCTACACGTGTTCTTACTTCAGTGGTTGACATACTTCTGTTGTATCATGCTGCTCCCAGCCTAGCCCTTTATTGCTTATTTGATTACCTTTCTGGGCTTTGAAGGGCCAAACCGGATCAAAAATGAAAATGTGCAGATACCTGAAAATTATAATTTTTCATCAGATTCGGATGGGAATGTATTCTTTTCACTCCCATTGTTGTAATTATATAAGCTTTGGGTGGTATGCCAAAGAATTTTGCTTAGCTCTTACAGTTCCTGAGCTAAAAGGAGTCAAAGAGGCCAAAAATGCAATTTTTGGAAATATGTAAAATCTATTTTTTACATCAGATTTCAGTAGGATTTCTTCTTTTGATTCATTTTGTTGTAAGCTTTCAGCAATTTGTCGATAGATTGGCATAGTTCTTACAGTTTTCAAGATATAAGGGGTACAAAAGGGAACAAATTTGGAATTTTCAACATATTTAAAATTTGTATTTTTCATCAGATTCTAATGGGATTTTTTTATTTTGATTCATCTTGTTTCTGAGCTATGAGGGGTCAGTGTGGCGTAAATTGAAATTTTTCAAAATATTCAAAATCCTAATTTCTAAAAATATCAGATATCAATGGGATCTTTTCTTTGTAGTACTTTTTATACAGCCACAAAAAATTTGCGGCCGTATTATTTTATGGAGAAGTCGTCGGCATCTGTGGCCAGCATTACTTTGTTTCTAGTGGACGGATCATTTTCAAATTTTAGTATGAGGGTTCCTGGCATAAGCTTTATCAAGGGTTTTAATTTCATGTTTGTGGCCCACCTGTTTCAGAAAAAGGGACCAAAAAGGGGTAAAATTGGGTATTTTTGTGTATGAGGACAGTATAACTTTGGTTCCAGGGAACGGATCATTTTCAAATTTTAGTATCATGTTTCTTGGCACATGTTTAAGCCTGGGCTATAAATTTATTTTACCTGCCCTGCCCATTTCAGAAAAAGGGGCAAAAAAGGGGTTAAATTTGGTGTTTTCACATATTTGACTGTAGAATCTATTATTTAACGGATTTTGATGGGGGTTTCTTTCAGTGTACACTACAAACCTATTTGTCCTAATCTTGGATGGAAAAGTCCTGATATTCGCTGGAAAGCCTAATAATTAGGATTTTTCCCCTGAAGATTAGACAGTCCGTCAAAGATTTGTACTTTCCTGTGAAAATTCGTCATGTCCTGTGAATATTAGGATTTCCAGCGAAAATTCGGACTTTCCGTCGAAAATGTGACGGTCTGCATAGCAACGGTTACCTGTACACTCGATAGATAGATCTAGTCTCGACCACGCGTACGTGTGTAGATATCAGCAATAGATGATGAATGTTCATCATCAGTTTTTCAAAAAGTTAAAATAGTAAATCAAATTTATTATAAAAACTGTGAAATTGTGTATTCCCGAGGTACAACAGTTTCTGAACGTTGTTCTGTCTCGGTTGAACAATTTTTGTAGCCAGATGAGAACAACACAACACCAATGTAATCAATTTTATTTATTAAGTCCTGTAATGTCTTTTAATCGTGATAAAAATCAGCTTTTCTTCACCTTCCTCGTGGATTTGTGTATTCGCCAGTATTCATGGGAGATAATCAAAATTACCTGTGTACTGAGTGGATAAAACCAAGTACACAAACCCGATAAAACGGATTTTATTCCCGTTTAAAAAAAAAAAGTACACAGTGGCCTGTTTAACAATTTCACGAAATAAAATTCACAAGTCCTTTCTTTTACATGTCTCATACGAACCTGTATATTATATGAATCTAGTTCAACATCAATTTTTGTTTGCCAAATTATTTGTTACTTTCTATACAAGGACGTATATTTAGTCCTACGTCCTTTCTAACAGAGTTTCATGATTTTTGAACATACTTGAAACGTTTAAATGCATTTTTATTTGGTGGATATAAACAATTTAATCATTAATTTTCTTCTTAAGTTTGTTTGTATTTTTATGTTTAAATTTGTTTAAATTTTATGTTTTACTCCCACATGTGTTTATACTCCCGTTTCACTAAGAAAATTTAAAACAGTGACATAAAATCATATCATCTACAGTGCAATATATATACATACATGAATACCAGTTTTGGGTAACTATAAAAAAGAAATATTTTCAGGGATAGTAAATTGCAAACGTTTGAAATATTTGTCCCTGCAATTATTCTTTGAATGACGGAGATATGTCTCTTTTCAAATTAAACGTTTCGGAAATTATTTTATAATCTCATTTTATGTCAGGAGCAAGGACTTCCCGGAGATAGATGTAACATTTGCACTTCAAAATGTTCAACCAGTTACCTTATATAACAGGATTCTCTTAAATTGAATTATGAATAACTTCTCTAGTTAATTCAATTCAAAATTTTATGAAATTATTTTGTTACTAGAGTGACCTGGGTATAATTATTTAGATAAGAAAAACACTCAAACCTATTTCCTAATTTTTCATTCGACGGCGTGTGCTCAAAACGCTTTATGAAAAATTATGAAAAATTTGCATGTTGCATAATTTTAATGATTTATTTATTTGCATATTACATCTATTGTGGATCAGAGACGTATAATTATATGTCTCTGTGTGGATCAAGCAAATACAATATATATAAAGTAGATATAAAATACAGTATCTGCATTAATCATACACCAGCGTGAAATATACAGATCAGGTATTCCAGATAATCCAGGTTAGTGTGGATTATAGGTTCCTTCATTGTCACAAATAAACCCTAATGGGTTAAAGCAAAATATAATTTAAAGTTGAGCATTTAAATATGTGATGAAATTCATCACAGAGTTCTTCAAGATCCACGACTAGGAATTTCTCTTTTCTCTCGATCCAAGATTCAATCACGTATATTGTGTCCTTGTGGATTAATATAATTTACACACTCAAAATTTTAAATTCATTTACAGTGTTGCAATGCACAAGTTCATTATGAAATTTCACACATTTCGTGAAATAAATAAGCAGGACTTGTTATTTAACTGATATACGCCTTTGAGACGGTCTCTCTGCTCAAGGAAATTGTTTGTATCTTGTGTCTCCCTCTGTGTTGACCTGGATTGGCAGTCGAATTGGCGGCAAAAGTAACTGCAAAGAACTATTGAAGGCGCCAATGCAACGAAATCGCCAACTGAAACTGAAATTATGGGTTCAAAACAGTCAAATAGGACAGAGATGTTTCTGTAGTTAAACCCCGCTGTTTCAATCAATTTCATGCAGAATTTAGGCGTACATTTACAAAAAGTGGAAAAAAAACTAGTATTGATCTCCATTTTTAGCTCACCTGGCCACAGGCCATGTGAGCTTTTGTCATCACTTG